>VZRW01005983.1:10088-88306 GCA_013398125.1 Aegotheles bennettii | reverse complement strand
TATTTATTTATTTATTTATTTATTTTTCCCTCCTCCTGCCCTGTTTGAGGAGATCCTGGGTTTCTGCTGTCTCCGTCCCTCCCTGGGGACTGGCAGGTGAGGGGGTNGGGGGTATTTTCTATTTGATTTTATTATATTTATTCTCTCCGCCGCCATGGCGGGGGGAGGAATCTCCTTGAGATTCCCCAGCACATTCCCCCCTGTGTGTGCTGGAGATGAAGACCTGGAGAAGTGGTTTTGGGGTGTTGCTGTACGCTCAGCCCCCTGGCACACCTGCCCCTCTTGGACCTGGACCCCTCTTGCACCCCCAGCCTGGCCTGGGCCATGGCAGAAGGAGGTCCAAGCCCTGCTTGGACCCAGGGGTCCAAGGGCACGAGGCTCCTCGCTGGTGTTTTGGGTGACAGACCCCTCGTCCCACCATGAGAAGCCTTCAGCCGCTCTTCCTGGTGGGGAAGGTGGTGAACTGGGCCTGCCCCCACCCCGCTGCCAGAGGAAGGGGGTGAGCTGGGGCTCGGGGTGCCCGTCACCACCACCAGTTAATGATTAACCTGCGCCCCGTGTCCCCAGCGCCATCTTGACCGAGGCGGGAGGGCGGCTCCAGGCCCTCATTCCATGGCTTCCTCACAGGGACCCCCTCGTCCCAGCCCGCTGCTCCTCTGGGGACCCCCAGGAGGGCATCCCCA
This sequence comes from Aegotheles bennettii, assembly GCA_013398125.1. Classification (NCBI taxonomy): domain Eukaryota; kingdom Metazoa; phylum Chordata; class Aves; order Caprimulgiformes; family Aegothelidae; genus Aegotheles; species Aegotheles bennettii. The sequence goes on along the minus strand of VZRW01005983.1, from coordinate 87,623 downwards.
TGGTGGGGGGCTGCAGTTTGGCACAGGGCAGGGGTTGGGGCTGTGTCTCTGCTGCCTGTGTCCCCTTTCCCAGTGGCACCGATGCCCCAAGGGCCGGTTTGGGGGCTCTGTCCTTCAGAGGGAGGTGGTGAGATGAAGGCAGGGTCTCCACTCCCCTATTTCCATGTGATGATCACATCCACCATGGCTGTGGTGGGTCAAAATGAGGGGAGAGGGCCACACAGCCCCCTCCTCCTTCCCCTGAGGTGGTTCTGGCTTGGAACCTCTGCCCCTATCTGAAGTCAGAGGGTTGGGTGGTGGCTCCTCAGAAAGGTGTGGGTTATCTCTGGGGCCTGCTCCTGGTGGGAAAAGGGCGGCAGCTCCCTGTTTGGACTGGGGGGAGGGTGAGGTTTGCTTTCTCTCCCCCTTCGTAACCTTGGCTGCCGGGTGGGATTAGGCAGTGGGGCTGGTGCTTGCCCCACACCTCAGCCATGGCCATGGGGGGTGGATGGGCAACGGTGCCTCCTGGCTTTGGCCACCTCTTGTCCTCCTTGTGGGGGATGTGGGGTTGCAGAGCCCACCCGTGGCTGGAAATACCTCCATCCCACGGCACCATCCTTCCAGGGGAAGAGGGGTTTCTCACCCTGCTCTTGTCCCTGGGGCATGGCTTTCACTCTGCTGTGGTTGCCACATGAGAACCTGGAGGCAGCTGAGGGTGGCCCATCAGAGATGTCATCCCTTTGTCATAAACGACCATCCTTGTGTCCCCTTATGGACAGTGGGGTCCCTGGGATGGAGGCTGGGAAGCCACAAGGCTGGAGCTGAGCACCAGCTCACCCATGCTCAGTGCAGCACCACTCCTGAAGCCACCTCAGGACTTCCTGGGGTGCAAACCCACCGAGGGTGAAGTGTTATGGCTGGCAAAACCCTGACGGCACAGGGCTGGACCCCCCATCTCCCGGGGAGGAGTTTGCTGTCTGTTGTCCCCCTTTCGCTCAGCCAATGCCAAAGGCTGTGGTGGTTGTAGAAGAGGTGCTGGAGAAGCTGCTGTAGCTGGAGGGAGGAAAAGCTGGCTCTAAAAACATCTCTGGGAAACCCTTTGCTGTGGAAGGAGGGCATTTATCAGGGTGGTTTGACCAGACTGAGGGGAAAGGCTGTGACCTTACAGAGCACTGGACCAGGCTGCCCAGAGAGGCTGTGGAGTCTCCTTGGCTGGAGACATTCAAACCCCGCCTGGATGTGTTCCTGTGTGATGGACTCTAGGTGACCCTGCTCTGGCAGGGGGGTTGGACTGGATGAGCTTTCGAGGTCCCTTCCAACCCCTAGGATTCTGGGATTCTGTGACCTCTCAGAGCTCTGGTGCTGGTGATGGCCCACAGGGCATCTCCCACTGCTCCAGCTCTCCCCACTTCTGCTCACTGAGATCTCTGGCAAAGCAAGGAGCAAGCTCACAGCTCAGCTCTTTATCTCCCAGGTTGCAAAATCCCCATCCCGTGCCCCCCTAATTGCTTTCCAAACAGGAGTGGAAGGTGGCAGCTATTTGCTGTCGAAAATTTTATTCGATCTGAGCCAGGTGGAAATGGATCCTTTGTGGACTTTACGCTTATTTTTCCCCCTTTTCCCCGCATTTCCTGCTTCCCTGCCCCAAATTGGAACACAAATAAAAAGAGGAAAGAGGAGAGAAGAGCACTGTTCCTTTCTGGTTTGAGTCAGATCGGCCAGAAGTGCAATTTTCCCCTTTAAATCTCGAGAGGCCGATGCTAGGAGGAAGGTAAAAAATAATCATAAATGAAACCAAACCAAGGCCTGTCCAGGGAAGTGTCTTAGGAGAGGAGGAGACACTGCTGTGTTGTTACCTGGGGCTGGGGAACCCTCCTGGGGTCATCTGCTGCTTGTCAGGTGGTTGACAGTGTCCCTCTGCACTGGGCTTGACTTCATGGTAGAGGAGCTCCTCTGCTGCCAAGTCCTCTAAGCCATCCCACCCCATCCCACCTGCATGGTGACCTTCCAGGAGGAATGTTGCCAGCATGGTTGGGAGGGAGATGGCACTTCCCCTGCTCCCTGCCCAGCATGTGCAGGACAGGAGCTGGCTTCTCAGGGGCTTTCCTGCTGTTGTGAGGAGCACCAGGTGTTGGTGAGGTGGAAGGGGGTGCTGGTCTCTGTGGTTGGGTTTGGTACAGGAGATTGGGGGCTGTGGGGGTGTCAGCCCTGCCATTGCCTATCCTAGAGGATTCAGGGAGGGCAGTGCCTGGCTCAGTGGGTCATACAGAGCTCCTGGGGGGTCACTTGGGTTTGCAGAGTGCAGAGAGAGGTCAGGACCTGGTGAAGAAGCTGCTGGGAAGAGAGATGGACAAAACCCATGGCCTGTCCCCTGGTTTAACCCCTTGCCTACCTGTACCAGGAGCTCCAGGGGCAGCTGTGTTGCGGCCGGTGACCACCCAGTGGGGACAGAGGCTTTCCTTTCACTAGAGGTGCTGTGGTGTTCCTCTGACTTTATTCTGGCAGGGATTTTGCTTCTGGTATCACAGGAGAAGCCACACTGAGCATTTTTAGGTGTGCTCCAGCTTTCTGGACAATGCAGGAGCTGTTTCCATCCTGCCCTGTCCCTGCAGGGTGCTGTGTCCTGTGTCTCATGGGGCTGAGCCCCTTTGGCCACATCCTTGTCATGAGCGTGGCTCTGCTGGGGTGGTCACCAGATAGTGTCTCTCTTTTGGACCAAGGTTGGGCTTTCCTGCTCCCTGGTGGGAACCAGGTTGGAACCAGGGTGGTGAGTCTTGCTCATACGGATGTGGTTTGTGTCGGGGCCAGGAAGATGTCCTGCTCCACTTTATTTATGAGTAGAGATGTAGAAGTCCACAGCCCAGCTGTCAAGGAGCGATTCACTTCCTTGGGCTGTCAGGAGTTGCGTGTGATGGGTGAATTCAGCTCCTCTGCAGGGAAAGGGGAGACGGCAGCTTCAGAGTTTTGCTCTTGGCCTGTAGTGAGATGTTGACAGCTTGTTGTGGCTGAGCCTGGGAGTCTGTCTGCAGTTTAATGTCACTCCTTGGGTGCTCAGAGGAGAGTGAATATACTATGCCCTCTCTTGGGGTCCTCCTCGTCCCCAGCACGCTCAGGAGAAGGAGGTCACGCTGCTCCATGTGATCCCAGCTATGGGGACATGGCAGATGGGAGCTCAGTGGGGCAGTGCCTCTTTCCATGGCTGTGCCCAGGTTTGAAGACAGGCTTTGGGCTCATGATGTTGCAATGTGAAGGGCATTCCCCTGCCTGCCTCTGCTGGGCCGTGATGGCATGAGGAGACTACTCAGGCTTTGCATGGCCACGGGAGGAACGGCCTCGCTTGGTCCCACAGCACAAGTCAGGATGGCCATGGTCTAATGGTCTTGAGGCCATGGTTTAATGGTCTAATTGTTAGGAATATGATGGGGTGAAGGTTGGACTTGATGACCCTGGAGGTCCCTTCCAACCATAATGATTCTATGATTCTATGATTCTATGATTCTATGATTCTATGATTCTATGATGGAATGGCAGCTAGGGTGGCCGAGCCCTGCTAGAGGGATCTCAGGAGGGATCCTTTCAGGCTGGCTTGCTTTGGGATCAGCTGAAGCCTGATGTTTTCAGGACCAGCCCAGGTATTTGCAAGTCTGATGGACTTTCTGCCTGGCAGGTGTCTGCAGGAATACGGGAATTAAGCTGGAGTCCCCAGAAAGGATGGATTTGTCCCTCTGCTCTTACAGGAAGACCCTCACGGGCAGTCCCTGGGCAGGAAGCCCACCCATCACAGCCCTGAGTCGGGGAGGTGGTGAGGGGCTCACTGCAGGTCAGATCCTGCTGTGGGAGCAGGTCCAGAGGTAGTGGGGAGCTTGCTACTGCTCATCAAGCTTGGGACAAAACCGGTGTTACCGGTTGGCTGAAGACTGGGAAATTTGGGGGATCTCACCACCACCTGTGTTATTTTATTTGTCTTAATCTCCCGAACCCACAGAGTTCCTCGGCTGGAAGCAGCCGAGGTGCAGGATGAAGCAGCTTGGCCGAACTTTGAGCTCGCAGGAGCACAATGGCTTTGTCCGGGTGGTACAAAGGCCGATTGTTCTGCCTGGGGGAAGTTTGGCTCGGCGAGGTGGGGACAGAGAAAGGGACAGTGCAGAGAAGGAACAAGATTACAGCGTGCTGATCCTTTTCCTCCTGCGCAGCCCTCGCTGGGACCTGTTTTCCACTTGCCGATGCGGGAGAGGTTGCAAATTAGCCAACAAAATGTGTGTTGGGTCATTTTTCCTCCCCAAACCCTGAAAAGGCAGGTGTCTGGGGGAGGGAATGGGCAGGGGACTCCGGCTCCTTAGCAAACGCAACGGATTTCCCTTCATCGCTCCTCCTGCACTGTCTGTGGGAAGCAAACAGAGTCATCTGAAATTACTCACGAAGGTCTAGGGTAGTGCATTTCTGGCCGGTGCATCATCAACTGTGAATTTTCCCCTCTCAAACCTGTTTGGTCAGCTACCTACGCTATTTTGTTCTCCTTCTCTGGTCCAGTGAGTTCTTTTATCTAACCCATCCACTGCAAATAATCACACTTACGACCGTCTTGTTAGCTGAGCCCCTTGATTAGAATATTTGCTTTTCTTGTGCTCCATTGGTGAATTACATGAGTCACAGGGTACAGTTGGTGTTTGGGGATTGGATAACTCGTGTTTACAATTCAGATGTTCTCAGAACTTGAGCTAGCACGAAAACTCTCCAAAAACCCCCATGGGCTGTTTACCACATCAAAGAGGTTCAGCCCCTTCCAAGCTCGGATTGAAACTCAAACAAAGAACAGTTCATTAAGTTCAGAAATGCTTGGAGAATTCTTTGAAAATTATTATTTTTAAATTTCTTTTTAATGTGATGGGGACCTTCAAGTTTCCACCAAGGACAGGATTTGCAAGTATTAAAATGCATTTAACGACCTTGCTCTTTGTAGTGGTTCCAGTACAAGCAGGAGAAGAAAACAGCAAGAACTTGGTCCCAGTATATCAGGTCCAAAAACATGGGTACTTGCAGGAGAAAAGAACATTCTCCATCCATTATAACATCTAAGGCAATTTGTTTCACGAATCTGAACCCGTCCTGGAGAGGGCAGAGATATGTGGGTACCTACTCACCAGCCAATCCCACCCATCAGTTTAATGCTGCCTGTACATTAAAATTTTCCATTTTGATGCTCCTTGAGAACACTTTGGGGAGCTGAACCCATGGGGGCTGAATATATTCAAGTGCAAACCCTTCTCTTGATCAGTAGAACATTTTATGGTGTTCTCTAAAATGGGGAAATGGCTCAAGTTTTTAAATTGAATGGAAAAATTGGGGCAACTCCCCTTCCCAACCGATCACTCAGTGCTGTTGGCTTAGAACTTAGCGTCTCATTCTGAGCAGCTTCCAACATTTGGTGTTTTTGTGGTTCTGCATCTTGCTTTGAGGACAACTCAGAAGGCTGGGCTCTTTGACATCACCTCTGGGACACGACGAGTGTCACAGCACTGGCAAACCCCAGGCACCACTATGCTTTGGCTGAAGCTTCTCCGGGGCTTGGTGCCTTCTCCACTGGGACTGTCTATTGCCTGTTAGTCTATGGCCTGTGCCAGTCTCCTTTAATTAACAGCAATTGGGAATCATTTATATACACGGAGAATGTGGGAAGAGAGGGTTTAAGCTGAGGGAATGGATCTCGAGGAAACTTTTTGAGGCCTTCTGCTCTCGGGAGAACAGAAGGGCCCTCACAATAATTCAATAAATAAATAAATGCAGAGGGTAGCACGATGGCAGGTGGACCTGCTCCCTTGGTCCCTGAGTCTGGCGGTATCTTCTTGGCCTTGTGCTGTGCAAGCTTGGAAGGAAGAAGTTGGCCCAAAGACCTCCTAGTTCAAACACGATGTTTTCACCTGCCCCAGGGTTTGTTTTGTTTTGCTAACTGGTTTGGCGAGGAAGTTGAGGGCTGCAGGGATGGTGGGATTTGCTGTCCGTGTGTGAAACCTGACCTTGCTTTTCCCTGACACGCACAGGGGATTGGGTCTGCCTTGCTTCTTGTACCGGGAAGAACAGGCTTTTTGGCCTCTTTTATTGCTTGCTGAGTGCCAGGAGGACTCCGCAAGCCCCAGCAAGCAGGGGATGACTCACTCTGCCTTTGTCAGACCCTGCCCTGGGAATGTGCTGCTTTTCTTCTGATCAGAGGAGGTGATGAGTGTGAGCTTTTAGATGGTTTGAGTGAGGTGGAATGAATCCCACCCATAACCCAGCTGGGGAAGCTCCTTATGAGTTCCAACAGCTTCTCCCGTGTCACGCTTGGTTCAGGACCCCTTCTGGAGGAGAACTGGAAGGCTCAAGGACAAGCCCAGTGTCCTGTGGCCATGCAATAACTGGAAACAGGTGGATAAATTTGTCCAGGTCATCCTGGGTAATGGTGGCACCTGAGAGCCTCCATCTTCTCAGATTCAGGGAATGCTGGAGCCGAAGCTGCAACCAAGAGGGGGATGTGGAGCTGCAGGTGGGCCTGCTTTGAATTGCTTGTCCCAGCAGGGGCTGCATGGCTATCCAAATTCAACTTTTTATTGCACATGTGCATAAACTGGGGAATGCTTGAGTTCCTGCAGGTTTTGGCTGGGCCTGAAGTAGCTCCAAGCCTCCTGATCTTCCAGGAGTTGAGATAACAGTAGATCATTTAATCTTTCCATAAAACACATCCAAATGGCTGTACCAGCTTGCACCCAAAGTCTCCCCATCTCAGCCTCTTGCCTCCAGCAGTGGGTGTCCACTTAGCTTGATGGGAAACCTCCAGTTGGCTTAGATGGGCTTGACCGCAGCCTTTGCTGAGCAAGAGCAGCTCAGAAGTGAATTGCTGTGTGTGAAGGCAGAGCTCCCATAAGTCTTCATGTCCGTTGTGGTGTGAGCTTTCTCCAAGCTCAGTGTCTCCAAGGTCTACCCTGCTGGTTATTTTTATGTCCCTTTATGGCTTTATTTTTGGAAAGGTTTCTGCTGGCTCTCTTAGAATCATAGAACCATAGAATCATTCTGGTTGGAAGGGACCTCCAGGGTCATCAAGCCCAACCTTTATTCCATCACATTCCTAACCATTGGACCATCAGACCATGGCCTCAAGTGCCTCATCAACCCCTTTTTTGAACACCCCCAGGGACGGTGACTCCACCACCTCCCTGGGCAGCCCATTCCAGTGCCCAACCACCCTCCCAGTAAAGAACTTCTTCCTAATATCCAGCCTAAACTTCCCCTGATGGAACTTGAGGCCATTTCCTCTCGTCCTGTCATCAGCAATTGGGGAGAAGAGACCAACCCCAGCCTCACTACAACCTCCCTTTAGGTAGTCATAGGGGGCAATAAGGTCTCCTCTCAGTCTCCTCTTCTCTTAAAGTCTGCTGGAGCCTGGCTGCTCCAAACTGCTCCTCTTCCAGGTACTTGACCTTGGAGTTGGATGAGGGTGTTTTTCCTGGTTTCTTTGGCCTTTGGGATTGCTGACCGTAGTGGTGTGATAAATAACCAAGGTGGATTGCCTTTGAGTGAGTCTTTATCAGTTGTTGGAGGAAAGGAATAGCAAACAGAGTCAGCAAGTCTGCTGGAAACGTTGCTGCTGACTGGCTCAGGCAGAGGCCAGCCCACCTCCCAGCTGCCCACATCTGCCTCCACGGTGACACTTGGCCTCAAGGAAATTCCTTGTTTCTGAGAGGTGAGAATTACCCTGGGTCATTCAAACACCAGGAAAGAGGACCAGAATAACCCCATGGAGCAGTGTGGCTCAGCTCCTGGACCATCCATGAGCTGCTGGCAGAAACCTGGAGCAAAGGTTTATCTCTGTGGTCTTGTCCTGCTCCAGGAGCTGCTCTTGGAAGTGGAAAGATGTGAAAGCTTCAAGATGGAAAGCTGGTGGGATAGATCATCTCTGGCAGTCTTCTCCATGGGCTCCAGAGAGAGCTTGCATGGAGATTTCAGCTTAGATGCTCACTTTGCTGGTAGCCCAAGGTAGCAAAGATGAATCTTGCCCCACCTCATGTCCTGCAGACACAGCTGAATGCTTCAAGGGCAGCACTAGTGTCTTGGACCTCTTCATCTACCTCTTTTGGGATAGAGCGAGCAGAGAAGTTCACTCAGGGCCTTCTGCAGCCCAGCACCCACCCCTGTCAGCGCAGAGTTGGGCTCTGCCACCTGTGGCGGGGCTTTGTTGTTCACAGCAGAGAAACGTTTGGCCCCGTGTGTACCTGAAAGGAAGAGTCCCGCGGGTTTCTGTGCTAATCCTGTTTTGCAGAGAGTTCCAGAAGACTTGAGGAACAAACAAAAAATAGCGTCGATCGAGGTCGATATCAAAACCAAATGATCAGAGAAACAAATATTTACTCAGGTCAATATTTAACTAGGAGACAATAAATGCAGATATTGAACCAAATCTGTATATAAATACGGTCTATTTATAACGTGCGCCTTTAAAGGGGCACTGCCAGGTACTTGCCAGGGGGTTTGATTGATGATTATCCTCCCCATTGTTTGCTGATTCCCTCCGAGGCTGGAGTTTCATGCAGGTGCACGTAGGAGAAAGAGGCTGCACCACGTAATCCTGGGGCCCCAACTGCTCTCTGACGCACGCCCGTGCTTGGGGGGTCCCTGGCACCTGGAATCAGAGAATTGTTTGGGTTGGAAAAGACCTTTAAGATCCTCAAGTCCAACCGTTAACCCAGCAGTGCCAAGGCCACCACTGACCCATGGCCCTCAGCACCACATCTCCACGGCTTTGAGATCTCTCCAGGGATGGTGACCCCACCACTGCCCTGGACACCCTGGGCCAGGCCCTGACAGCCCTTTGGGGCAGGAATTGTTCCCAAGATCCAACCTAAACCTCCCCTGGGCACCTTGAGGCCGTTCCCTCTTGTCCCATCGCTTGTTCCTTGGGAGCAGAGCCCGACCCCCCCTGGCTCCAACCTCCTCTCAGGGGGTGCAGAGAGCAGAAGGTCTCCCCTCAGCTCCTTCTCTCCAGGCTGAGCACCCCCAGCTCCCTCAGCCTCTCCCCTCACACTGGGGCTCCAGCCCCTGCCCCAGCTCCGTTCCCTTCTCTGGACACCCCCAGCCCCTCAATGTCCTTCTTGTGAGGGACCCAGAACTGATGAGCAGGTGCCCAACTGTTGCCCAACCCCTTGTCCCCCACACTGCAGGGTTGTGCTGCTGCCTGACTTGTGGGGGGCATTTTCCTTGCACCCCTCTTCCCGAAAGCTCTTTGTGTTGTTGCCCAGCATGGGTGGGCTGTGAGGAAGAGCCTGAGACCCTCCTGGGAAGGTGGGCTTGATGCCTCCCAGCATTGCAGAGCAGGATGGGAGGGGGGACTGTGCCCGGACAGGGCTCGAAGCTGCCAAGTACTGAAGCAATTCCTCCCCCTGGAGCCCTTTCCCCTCCCCCTGGCGCCCTTTCCCCCCCAGCCGCTCCCTCTGCCAACCTCACGAGCTCGTTGCCTGTTTAGCAAACATTGATTTCTCTCCTTGTTCTCCACTGCTGCCCGTGTGGTGACAACATCTGATGTTTCTATGGCGGTTCGTTATTGATCAACTGCAGATTAGAAAGCGTTTAATCACGGGGGAGACACATCCTGCCTCCTGCCCCGGTGGCCCGCGGTGCCGCGTGCTCTCCTGACGATGCTCGTGGTGAATCGCTGGCACAACGGCGCCGTTGGCTCCAGCACCATTTTTTCTGTGTCCCAGGAGATGTTTGTCTTGGACCCTGCGTGTATTGATCTGTGTCCTGATAACCCCTCACCCCGCCTTTGACAATACCTGAACGGGGAATAGAGATCTTCAAGGTTCCCGCAGAACTTTGAGGGGGTAGAGTTGTGTCAACACCTATTAGCCACAGGAGAATCCACTCTGGAGGAAGCTGGGGGAAGCAGGGCTGTGTTGTCTCCTTTCTTCATGGAGCAACTGGTGTGCAGGGCTGGGCTTTTCCTGATTTCACAGTGCTGGGTGCTCCACAACGTACAGATCTGGCAGAGGCTGCTGAGGTTATCTTCCCCTTCAAGGAACTTGGGTCACCAGGTCCCAAGTTCAGGTGTGCCAGTGCTGAGTGTGACATGTCCTGCTGGTCCAGTGACACAAGCTGGTGTCCCATGGTCACAAACTGGTCCAGTGACACAAACTGGTGTCCTTCCAGGTCATTGCTGTCTCATGTGAGCCCACTGTAGTGTCCTCAGCTGCCCCAAGCAGGGCTGCAGCCACCAGGACTCACTTGGGGCTGACCAAGAAGTCTGTAGAGACCCAGTGTCTATGGGGCTTCCTCCAGGTGGGGCCCGCTTTGCCTTCATTTGCTTCCTTTGTCTTTGTGCTGCTTACCATGGCAGGTCTCGATTGCAGAGAGCTGGCAGAGCAGAGGGTTTTGTTGCTCTCCTGGTGTGATTGACTCCAAAATGAGGGCTCCAGCAGCTGGACCTGCACTCGCAGGCTCCAGCATTACCTGTGCTTCAGCATTACCTGTGAAGGAGCTTGACTGAAGGACACAGATGCTTCTGAAGCTGTTTCTTTCAGTTGTGCAGGGCACAGCTTTCAACCCCTAGATCCTTGTAGCTCTGTCCTGGAGAGTTCATGTTTAAGCATCTCCTCATGCTTCCAGGCATGAAGATCCCATGGAGACCAGCAGCTCTCCAAGGATGGCAGCTCTCTGCAGCCCTAGCCTGTTTGGCATTTGTCCTCTCAAGGCCATGTGGAGGCGGGCTTCCACCCTCTGTTTGTAGCAGCCTGGCAGTGGTGTGGTACTGAGAGCTTCACTTTGGAGGAGATAGATCTAGTTTGTGGTGCTGCCACAGTTCTGCCAGGAAGCTCAGTCCATCGAGCATTGGTGGCATGGCTGGTGGCTCTTCCCAGGGAAAGCTTCTTGTATCCTTGCTCTTGCAGATGCCATGGCCCATGGTACAGGGAGCTTGTTAGATGTTGGGCAGAGGAGAGGATCTGTGCCTGAGCCCTGGGCAGGCAGCTGAACATGGTGTCTCCTGGCTATGACAACCTCTTGCGCTGGGTGTCCGTACCAGGGGGTGTTGATAAGGATGCCGTTGGTGGTCACTGACCATCCCTGTGGCCTCCAAGCCCCCATCACTGAATGTAGGAGCCTGTGGGAGGTTGTCCCCACTAGGCCAAGGCACCTACCCAGGGCCAACGTGGCCCCACAGTGGGGCTGGCCATGACTGCTACCAACTGCCACCCGCTGCCATGATGGGGATGTTGTGGGGTGGGAGGCACTGGTGGTGGTGACCTGCCCACTGACAGGGTGGGCTGTGAGGGGCTGGGGGTGGTGGTGATGGAACCCTCCATGGCCGGGGGTTGCTGGGGAGGTGGGCGGACGCTGGGGGGAGGCCACCCCACTAACACAGTGCTGTCTCTCCCACAGCTGCACCCGATGAGGATGGAACAGCGAATGCCGCCGCTCATTCTCGGGGTGAGGATCTTTCCTGCTTCCTCCCTCCACATCCTCCTGCCCTCCCTTGGTGAGAGGTACCATGACAGCCCCTGAGAGACTGAGCTGGGGCTTTCCCGTGCAGGCCACCCAGATCGGCTTGTGAGGACATGGTGGCCCCTCCACTCCCTCCTCCCAGCCGGGGTGCGCCCTGGTGCCCCGGTCCTGGTGTCCTCATCTGTGCAAGCCATCTCCTTCATGGCTTGTGTGTCTCTATTAACCGGATCCCCACGGATGGAGACAGGAGCAGTGAGTGACAAGCTGGACATAGGCACCTGAGTGGGATCCCACCCCCATCTGGCCAGCACTTGGTCATCCCTGTTGTGCTGACCATGAGCCGAGGAGTGGGTTTGGGATAGAAAGTGGGCTGGGAGGTGCTTTGGGACATGAATCATCGAATCCCAGACTGGTTTGTGTTGGGAGGGACTTTTAAGCTCATCCAGTGCCACCCCCTGCCATGGTCAGGGACACCTCCCACCACACCAGGTTGCTCCAAGCCACATCCAACCTGGCCTTCAACACTGCCAGGCAGGGGCAGCCACAGCTTCTCTGGGCACCCTGGGCCAGGCTCTCACCACCCTCACACCAAACAATTTCTCCCTCCCATCCCATCTCCATCTCCCCTCTGGCACTTGGAACCCGTTCCCCCTCGTCCCATCACTCCCTGCCCTTGGCACCTGTCCCTCTCATGGGACACGGCTGCAGGTCAGGGGTCAGCACCTGGTGGGACCATGGTGGGAGCGGGCTGGGGTTGCGAGGTCTTTCTGGACACAGCAAAGTTGCCCCTTGTTTTATCAGGTTGTAATGGAATAAGGTCTGCGGGACTGGGTGGTGGGAGAGGAGGAGCCAGGAGACACCGACTGGGGGCAGGCAGTGGGCAGGGGGCTCCGGTGGAAAAAGCAGCTTTTGGGTCTGAACTCAGGGCCCTCTGTGCCTTTCTACATTTACTGTACCTGCCCGGTCACCTGCCAGGTGAGGAGCCACTGGAGTTGTGTGTGGGTCTCCTTCCCTTGGGAATTGAAGGTGGGAAAGTCAAATGCCAGAGATAAGGGGAGTGTAGAGGTAAAAGGTATCCAATGCCTCCCCCCTCCCGCAAGGAGTGGGTCCTTGCACTGCTCAGGAATGCGCGGCATTCCCAGCCCCTGGCACGGCCCGGAGCAAGCTGGCTCCCAGGGGGGACAGTGACACCATTCGGGGCTCTGCTCCAAAGCTCTGGTGTGGCTCTCCCTTGGGCAGGAACCCCAGATGGACACCACGAGGGGGAGCAGAGAGGGATCTGGGATCTGAACCAGTCTGGGAGGACCCAGTTGAATGTTTCTGCTTCTATTCCCTGAGCTTTAGGGGGTTCCTGAGCAAGGGTCTTCTCGCTGGAGCATGGCAGGAGGGTGCATGGAGAAGAGTGTGGCCAGAAGGTTGAGGGAGGGTCTCCTTCCCTTCTGCTTTGCCTTGGTGAGACCACATCTGGGGTTTTGTGTCCAGTTCTGGGCTCCCCAGTTCAAAAAAGACAAGGAGCTACTGGAGAGAGTCCAGGGAAAGGCTACAGAGATGATGAAGGGGCTGGAACACCTCTGTCCTGAGGAAAGAGCTGGGGCTGTTCAGCCTGGGGAGGAGAAGACTGAGAGGGGTTCTCATCAATGCTTATCAACATCTACTGGGGGGTGTCAGGAGGACGGGGCTGGACTCTTCTCAGCCGTGCCCAGTGACAGGACAAGGGGCAATCGACATAAAGCAGAACACGGGAAATTCCACCTAAACATGAGGAAAAACTTCTTGACTTTGGGGTGGCACTGGGCACTGGGCCAGACTGCCCAGAGAGGGTGTGGGGTCTCCATCTCTGGAGACATTCAAAACCCATGTGGACGCAATCCTGTGCCACCTGCTCTGGGTGACCCTGCTTCTGCAGGGGGCAGTTGGACTGGATGATCTCCAGAGGTCCCTTCCAACCCCACCATGCTGGGATTCTGTGGGATTCTGTGTCACTGGAGGCCACGTTGCCTTGAGGAGCCAAGCTTTTTTCAGTAATGACCGATGATAGGACAAGGGGCAATGGATGCAAACTGGAGCACAGGAGGTTCCATGTGAACATCAGGGAGAACTTCTTTCCTGTGAGAGTGCCAGAGCACTGGACCAGGCTGCCCAGAGAGGCTGTGGAGTCTCCTTGGCTGGAGTCATTCAAACCCCACCTGGATGCGTTCCTGTGTGATGGACTCTAGGTGACCCTGCTCTGGCAGGGGGGTTGGACTGGATGATCTTTCGAGGTCCCTTCCAACCCCTAGGATTCTGGGATTCTGTGATTCTGAGGTGAGAATGTGACACAAAGTGACCTCGCAGTGCCAACACGCAGCTCCCTTTAATGAGGATGGGGACTTTCCAAGCCTTGTGCATTCCATGAGGACAGATTTTACCCACAGCAGGGCAGTGAGCACAGGGTGGAAAACCCAGTCCTAGGGCAGTGTGCTGGGTTCCAGTGCAGAGTAGCACATCTGAGTCCAGCTGCTCTGAGTTTCTACCCACGTAGTAGAGAGGGTGTATCTGTGGCACAGACCTGTGCCTGGGTGGAAGCCAGCTCAGCCATGCGTTGCCAACATGGCTCGCAGAGGTGCAAAAGCTCTCTGAGTTAGCTGGAAGTGCAGGTGAAATATTTCTCTGGAAAGGGCGAGGAAATCTCTTGGGTCCCTTCCAGCTTTGTTAAGAGCAGTGAGGTTGTAGCAGGGATGACTTTGGCCCATTGCACTCCAGTGACATAGTTCAGAGCTGTAAAAAGCCCTCGGCTCGAGCGGGCAGGGTGTGGGGTGAGATCAGTTTGCTCTCCTGAAGTGCTCTGTAGGCTCTGCCAGGGAAAGCTGGTGGTTTTGCCAGCTCCTCTACATATGAATGAGTCTACGAGGGCTTCGCAATGAGCCCGACACATGAATAACCACATAATTAAAGGCTGCAGCTTTATAGAAGAGCATTAGCGCTGGTATCTTTAACCACAAAGAGCAGATCTTGAGTCATCAAGTGCCAGGGGATGAATTTCCTAGCGGATTGCTCCATCAGGTTGCTGAATTATTGGGCCTGGATCCAGTGGGATGCCTCCTCAGATGTGCACCAGGAGGGGAAGAAGCCTGGCAAGAGGTGATTGTCTGAGACAGAGGTCCTGTTAGCATGGAGGACCCAGGCTTGTAGAAACATCTCAACAAAACCAGAACTAAACCAAAGGTTGGGTGAGGGCTGGGTCACTTTACCAAGACAGGGCAGTCATAGCACGCCTGGCAGTCTCCATTCTAGGCTCACAGCCCACTGAATTAGTGGCCAACTTCACTTAGACTTCTAGGGCTACAACCCAAATGATTCTCAATTAATTAAAGGTGTTGTCGTAGAATATTCTCAGTTAATTAAAGATACTGTCCTAGAGTACAACACAACACTCAGGCCGTTGAGTTTAAAGGAGTCCAGGATCAGTGTGCATGAGTTTCTGCTTTCATCCCATCTCTAGTGTTGAATTCTCTTGTTTGTGTGACCAAAGCTTTGTACCCAGAGCTTGGCTCTTCTTTATCAGGCTGGATTTCTCCCATAACTGCATCCTTTGCCTCACGTACCCTTTGGTATCAGTGCAGATAGGTGGGAGGGGAGTGGGGCAGAGGACACTGATTCACTCCTGGGGGGGCTGTGGCTGAGTCAGACTGGAGCTAAATCACCACAGCCTGTGGTTCTGGGCTGCTCTTGCTGCTCTCCCGGTTCCTTGCTAGCTGAAGTGCTTAGTGAGTGTTGGAGTCCCACCACCCATGTGCCAAGGCTGCTCTCCACAACTTCTCTTGTCTGTATTTTTTGCCCTAGGCACGGTCAGAAATGGATAAGTACCTTTCAACTGAGGTGCCACCCATCCCCATGATGGCAGACAAGAAGTACCGCCGGGAGAGCGCCTCAGTGGTGGATGAGTTCTTCTCCACGGAGAAGCCAACTTCTACACCCTACAGCGTGAACATCAATGTGATCCTTCCCGACACAACGCACCTGCGCACTGGACTTTACCGACCACCCAAACCCATGACACCATTCCCACAGATCAAAACAGAGCCTGGCACCAGCTTCGCCCAGCCCTGCTCGTCCACCTCTGGCTCCACACAGACCCTGCCTGACTTCACCAGTGTCTTCAGCATGCCCCAGTCAGTGGCAGTGAACAACATCTTCATCAAGCAGGAGATGCCCTCTGAGATCCCCTTATCCACCAACCCGCAGCAATCCCAGCTGTACCAGCTGCCTCTCGGCAATGGGAGCACTGACATCTCCACTCTGGCATCCTCCACCAACAGCACCACAGCCATCAACAGTCTCAGTGGTGTCACCATGTCCACAGGTACCGACATGTCCAGTGTAATCCACAGACCCGTCCATCCAGGAGGGCCAGTTAAGCAGTACCCACACGTCTCCCAGGGACAGGGAAACTTCAACATCTCGGGGCATTTCTATGCAGTTCCAGGGGTGAACCTGCCCCCTTCGCCCCCCAACTCACAGCCTGGCAGCCCAGAAAATCAACCCGAGCTCATCAACACCATCTCTCCCCCACCATCCTATGAAGCCACTTTTGGACTGAAGTTGGTCCAGTCATCCCAGGCCCCCCCAGTCCCCAATGGCCTTGGGACCCTCTCCCAGGGGCACATTGTCATGCAGCCCCCCAAATACAACAGACGCAACAACCCTGAGCTGGAGAAAAGGAGAATCCACCACTGTGATTACCCAGGTATGCTCATGGTCGAGGTACTGGCTTGGTTCTGGGTGGTGTGGGGTTGTCTTCTTGACTCACTGGGCCTCCACAGAAGTTTAATTTGAAATCACTTTGTCTGCCTGCATGATGAAGGGAGCTATGGAGCTGGGTGAAGAGCCCCTGGGAAATGGGGCTCCTACCACCACCAAGGGAGAAGATGAGGTTGATGCTGCCTTTTTCTCCCCTTCCCTTTCCTCTTCGCACGCTGGCAAAAGCAAGCCTGACCCTGAGAGACAGAGAGCTCCTCCAAAGCACAGGGATGCTCCTGGGAATCTGCTGCCTCAGCTGCCCTTGTGCTCTGGTCTTGCCCAGCCCTGAGCAGCCCCATGGTGAAACCACGCTGGCTTTCTCACTGACCTTCCCTTTCCCCCTCTCCCATAACAAGTGGGAAACCATCGAGTAGTTTCCACTGGTGACTTTTATGGTCTCCTCTGTAGCCCCAGTTCTCTTCTTCCAAAGAGGCAATGAGCTGACTAGCTGTGTCACATCCTTCAGGGTGGTGTGGAAAGGCACTTCATGGTAAGGATCAGCCCAGAGTTGAAGGTGTTCCCTGTGTGTCACCTTGCTGTAGGGTCATGTCCAGCTAACGACCCGAGATGCTTTGTCAGGAGGAGATCTCACAGGGTTTCCTGCACTGTCCACAGAGACCTGGTGGGACCCACAGCTGCAAACTCTCATTCATGTCTCACGGGACAGAAGTGAGAAACCCCAGTGACACCAGTGTGAGGGCTTGAAAAGCACCAGTCCTTGTGCTGGGACACCTCCCACTTCCTGGGCTGAGCCCCTGCCATGGAGCTGTTGGGGCTTAGCAAAGAGCTTCCCCGTGGGGGTGTGGGAACTGGGCAAGGTCGTTTCCCAACTGCCTCACACAAGATTGATGTGCTCTTTCCGTGGCACGAGAGTGGCTGCAGTAGGTCAGCCCAGGGGCCTGTCTAGCCCAGATCCTGTCCCAGCAGCGACCCGAGGAAGTGTGTAAGAACAGGAGATGTTTAGAGAGATCTTTCTGTGCTGACACCTTCCCACCCTCTGGCAACCTGTAGCTTAGGGACACTCTGAGCCAGGAGCTGCACCCATCTTCTTGTGGTTAACAGCTTGTGCTCAATTTTTTCCTTCTGCTGGTGACAGTGGGAGATGGATGAGGGGTGTCCATGGACCACTGCTCTGTGCAGACCCCTCTGCTCCTGCCAGAACCAGTCAGAGCCCCATCCTGCAGGATGTGCTACCAAGGCAAAGCTCGCCTGTTTTCAGCAGGATTTTGGCCTCAAAAGGCAGGAGCATATCTGTGGTGCTACAAAACCCTCCCCAGCCTGCACTGAATAAACACTGGGCGGCTCGATAGTGTGTACGTGCAGAGACAGAGGAGGGCTGCTTCTAATCCTTCACACGGAGGTTCAGCTGGAGGTGAAACCAGTCAGGGCTGGTGGCAGGGGCAGCAGGTCGTCCCAACGCGCTCCGCACGAGGAAGCGTCAGGAGGCAAGCCCAGTCCACGCTGGTAACTGGGTGAACAGGGGAGACCTGTTTGCAAAGCCCTGATCCAAGTTTTCGGGTGATGGCCCCAACACTTCTCCCTCTGCATGCTGCTGGGGAAAGGAAGTTCAGCCATGCCCTGCTCTGGCTCCTCTGTGCTGCCCCCTCTGGGTTTGGAGACCTCTGGGTTCTCGGTTGGGTTTGTCTCCGTGCCCAGCAGTCCTTGACCCCATCCATAGTCCTCTCTCTTCTGAGTGTGAGGGACCTCCAAGACTCCTTCAGATACTCCTTCAGAGTATCAGGAGCAAAATTGAATAGGATCACCAACCCTTATCCCTCCTACTGTGGTAGGGGAAATGCAGCGAGCTGCTCCTGCACCTCCTGGGTGGGACAGGACGGAGGGCAAGAGGCTTCTTCAGGCTGTGTGGAAACACTGGAACAAAAAATACAACGACGTTGCTTATGCAGGTCATAAAAATTCAAATTAATATTTTAATATGCTTGTCAGAGCACAATGAAGCAGGGCCATAAAGGCAGCAACGAGAAGTGTTCCTAAGCTTTATCTAACTGAAATGAGGAACTGGCAATGATTCATCTCGAGGTGCCTGTTGATGGAACTTTTGCTGAAGTCACGGTGTTTCTGTTAAGAACCTTTCTTTGATTAAACCTGTTGTTGCTGATCTTCTGAAAAAAATTCCCACCAGCTTTATTCTGGATCCTGAAGGATCCCGTGGCTCCATGGTGTACCTGGCTTTTCCTGCTTCACGGAATGTTTTCACCACATCTGCTGGGGTTGGGATTATTACAAAACACATCTTCCTTCCAGCCTTGTGGTAGTGACACATCACGTCTGGAATCCAGAAGGACAAATGGCAGCACAAAGCCAGCACCTTGTAGTGGTGAATTTAAGGTTTTCATCCTGCCTCCAATACTAGGTTGAGGTTGGGGGGATTTGAAAGTCTCTGCCCAACTCTTCCCCCCACCAATTTCCAGCACGATGCCCATGGGGGTCAGGATTGTGAAGGTCTGTCTTGGAGAACAGATGCTCTTAGCTACTGTTGAAACCAAACTGGGACAGCCAGGCTTATTTGCATACTACTACCCAGAGTGCTCCTCAGCCCTGCTCTGTCCCTACCCTCAAATATAAAAGTCCCAGATTTGTTTGAGCCCCTTTCTCACAAGGAATTTGTGTCTTTTCTGTTTTTGTTTTTTTTTTTTGTAGGTTGCTCAAAAGTTTATACCAAGAGCTCCCACCTGAAGGCACATCAGAGGACTCACACAGGTAAGAGCACCACAGCACCAGGGAACTCTGCCAGCCTGCACCTCTCCTGCGCCTGTTAGTGGTGGTGATAACGCAGCCGGGGTGATTGCCTTAATCTCGAGTGGTTACTGGGGTAAGGAGCACAGTTGGATCTACTGATGTTAGAAAAGTCCAATGGTTGCACTGGTTTATAGTGACTGTACACTGCTGTGTGCGCTCGCCTTCCAGAGGGATGGTCTAGAGTTTAGGAGAGCTCTTGGAGGCTTCGAGTCGATGGTTTGGGAGAAGTGGGTGCCCCCAAAACCTCTGTCACTCTGAGCTTTTCCCAAATCCTAGCCAGGTCTGATCCTACTTCACCTGCAGAAAGGTTGCACAAAGGCACGTGGTGCATATAAGTGACCTCTGAGGAGACACGGGCTCTCTCTTTAGGGTCACGTATGGCTGGGGTTCCCAAGGAGAGGAAGGAACCCCTCGTATCTTCCTATGTACCAGCTACATGAACCACTCGTGCCCTGTGCTGGTCCCCTTAGCAGCTGCCGGTGGTGTGCCATGTACAGAACAGGTCTGGATACATGTATGGAACAGCTCAGGATGCATGTATGGAACAGCTTGGGATACATGTATGGAATAGCTTGGGATACACATACAGAACAGCTCAGGATACATGTGTGGAACAGCTTGGGATGCAGGTACAGAGCAGCTCAGGATACACATCCAGAACATCTTGGGATACACGTACCGAAGGGCTGTGCCCTCATTCCTGGGGGCAACAGTGCCATGGGCTGCCCTTGCTGGTGCAAACAGAGTCACTACTAGCACAGAGGAGCTCCCACCACTCCCACCACCCCCCGCTTCCCCGGGGTAACTTAGCTCAGTGGCACTCGTGCATTGAAGCACAGGTCTTCTCATTAAGGCATTTATTATACCTGAAACTTTATCAGATCCCCAGGTAGTCCAGGAACCATCAGTGCCCTCATAAATCTCTTTTATAGAAGGGCTGATCTTTACTGAAAGCAATTAAGCTGGCCCAGAGTTCACTTTTCTTTTTATTAACAACGAACAAAACCCATCCTGAGGCTGGGAATCAGCTCTCGCGCTTGGCTCCGTTCCGTCCTCGTCTTATCAGCCCTTCGAACGAGCCAGCAAAGAATTTTGCTTTGTGCTTGAGGTACAATATTTTTTTGGCAAGGCTTGGGCAGGAGCAGGCTGGAGAACAACACGGAAGGGGTGGAAGAAAGGAACAGGAAGGATGTTGTCCCGACACCGAGAGCTGGGTGGTGATAAGCATTTGTCATCTGCGTCCCGGGCTCTCTAAATTCAACATCTCAGGGACCAGGGACACGACTTATCTGAGACAGGCACTGTCGTACAAAATGGCAATATAAAGGTGCATCCAGGCAAATTCAGGCAGTTTTTGAACCCAATAAAATGTGGTTGTTTTTCCAGGTTTCCCAGTAATTGGACTGGAAAGCCAAGTGCACTTGCCTCCCTCCTCTTCACTGGCTGCAAGAGGGAGGAGGTGAAGGAGGGTGTGACCCGAGCAGCCAAAAAGCTGCTGGTGGTGTTGGGTGGGTAAAAGGAAGGGAATCCAAAACAGAGCCATACACAGGCAGACTCAGGGTGTCTGCATCCAGTTTTTGAAGCCTCGTGTTTTGCTTTTGAGGGCTTGGCCTCGCTGAGCCCAGCGCTGGAGCTGCAGCAGCAGTGCCCATCCCAACTCCTGCCGGCCAAGTGCGCTCCATGCTGCTTCAGCTCCATCACTTGAAGGGTTAATCCCACCCTTTCTCTCCATTCCTCGCCTGATGGCAGCTGAGCTGAGAAGTACATGATCTCTAAGATCTTTCCTTGTGGTTTGCCCGTTGCCATGGGCTGGGCTGTATTCATCTCCTGGAGACACCATTCATTTCCTGGGTGCCATTGTGAGATTAAATATATAACCGGGTGGCTGCCCCCCCGCCTCCCGGGGGCTGGGAATGCCAGTTTGGGGCCTTTGTTTGAGCTTGCCCTGCCGTGCTGTCCTGGGAGATGGAGCCAGCTCGTGGGACAATGGAAAGCATTTTGTTTCTATCCTGGAGATCAACCTGTTATTGTTTGAAACCAAAGGGCCTGGGTAGGGTTGACCCAGCCAGGTGACCCGGCTGGGACAATGTCTGTGGCTGCACAGAGCAAATCCTGCCAGCCCCGAGATCCCCAGCATGCCGTAAAACATGCCTGGAAATCACAGAATCCCAGAATCCTAGGGGTTGGAAGGGACCTCGAAAGCTCATCCAGTGCAACCCCCTGCCAGAGCAGGGTCACCTAGAGTCCATCACACAGGAACGCATCCAGGCGGGGTTTGAATGTCTCCAGCCAAGGAGACTCCACAGCCTCTCTGGGCAGCCTGGTCCAGTGCTCAGAACATGAAGGAGGTTCATGTGAATGTGCTCAGAACATGAAGGAGGTTCCATGTGAATATCAGGAAGAACTTCTTTCCTGTGAGAGTGCCAGAGCACTGGACCAGGCTGCCCAGAGAGGCTGTGGAGTCTCCTTGGCTGGAGACATTCAAACCCCGCCTGGATGCGTTCCTGTGTGATGGACTCTAGGTGACCCTGCTCTGGCAGGGGGTTGCACTGGATGAGCTTTCGAGGTCCCTTCCAACCCCTAGGATTCTGTGTTCTACCTGAGCCATAAAAACCACACTGCTCCTCCCCGCGACGCGGAGCCCCGGGGCTTGGTGAGGAGCAGGACCTGGGCTCGGTGCCACCTCCTCCAGCCTCACCTCTCTGTGCTTTCATATTTTACCCGGTGCTTGCAGAACCCCACGGCTCTGGCCGTGACTCCGTGGTGTCCCCTGGGCTGGGGGGGGCCCGGGGCTGTGCACTGGGAGCGTGTCGGAGCGCGGCGCTGCGTGCCTACGTGCGCTCACGCCGCAATCGGCCGATGCAACGGTAAATATTTGAGGTCGGGAAAGTCAGCACATTCCCTGAACTCTGCCTGCTTGTTCAGGCTGTTAAGAGCCAGGGCTAATATTTGAGAGCACCACACCCCTGCGCCGAGAGGGCTCAGTTCCCCAAGCCGGGCACGCCGGGAGCTGGACGCGGGCACGGGCTTTTCCAGCCCAGTTCCCAGCTGGCTGAGGAGTTGCATAATTTAATTGAGTTCAGTTTGGGAATGGGTGTGTGTGGGTGGGAGGTGGGGGGAGGGCAGGGGCATTACATCACCCAAATGCTCTGAAAAAAACACAACGTTTTGTGTATGGAGAGTCACTGCGGGGCTGAGCTTTGAGGCAAAGAGAATTTGGGTGGGAAGGGACCTTTAAAGCTCACCCAGACCACCCCACTGCAGTGAGCAGGGACATCTCCAGCCAGATTGGGTTGATTAGAACCCCCATCCAACCTGACCTTGGATGTTTCCAGGGATGGGGCATCTCCCACCCCTCTGGGAACCTGGGCTGGTGTCTCACCACTCTCGTGGTAAAAAATGTCTTCCTAATATTTGTCCTAATAGATATCGCCCTAATATCTTCCTAATATTGATCAACCAGTGTTAGATGGTGGTTTCAAAGCTATGAGGTTTGGAGGAATATTTATATGGTTCTGTGGTGTTGGTCTCTTCTCCCCAGTTGCTGATGACAGGACGAGAGGAAATGGCCTCAAGTTCCATCAGGGGAAGTTTAGGTTGGAGATTAGGAAGAAGTTCTTTCCTGAGAGGGTGGTTGGGCACTGGAATGGGCTGCCCAGGGAGGTGGTGGAGTCACCGTCCCTGGGGGTGTTCAACAAACGGGTTGCTGAGGCACTTGAGGCCATGGTCTGATGGTTAGGAATATGATGGGATAAAGGTTGGGCTTGATGACCCTGGAGGTCCCTTCCAACCATAATGATTCTATGATTCTATGATAACCCCCGTCTTCCTCCCGACACCCTCACATCTGTATGAGCAGCCACACCCTCCACAGGGATTTTTTGCTTTTTAGTTAAAAAAATACCTCAGACAAATTTACAGCCAGAAATGCTCCAAAATCCACCAGGAACTTGACCACCACTAGAAACCCAGCCTAGAAAGCAAAGTGCCAGGGCCTCCTGGGGGCGGACAGACACCTCAGAGAGGACAGATTGGGCATTTGGGAGGCCAGGCAGGTGCGTGTCCACACGGGCTGTGCTGTCCCTCTGACCTCTGGTGTCCCCCCCAGGTGAGAAGCCTTACAAATGCACGTGGGAAGGCTGCGACTGGCGCTTCGCCCGCTCCGACGAGCTGACCCGGCACTACCGAAAGCACACGGGCGCCAAACCCTTCAAGTGCGTGGCCTGCGGCCGGTGCTTCTCCCGCTCCGACCACCTGGCTCTCCACATGAAGAGGCACCAGAACTAGGAGAGCCACCTCCAGTCTCCACTTCTCCAAGAGCAGCTCAAACTCTTTTTTTTTCCTTCCCGAGGGGCCTCTCCTCTTCTCATACGTAGGAACAAACCCGTGCTGTGATCAAGCGGCAGGGCAGGGGTGGTGGGCAAAGCCCCCTCTGCTTGTCACGCCCTGTCCCCAACTCCTTCTCGTTTTTAAAAGAAATCTTATTAAAACAGTTGTAATTACAGAGTGATCTTGTGACGAGGCTCCCGGTGGCACAGGGACGATGGACTTTGGATTCCAAAGGGCTTTCTTCCAGCAAACCTGCTATTTATTTGTCACTCAGGAGCAACTGTCCTTCGTATCTTGAGCTCTGTGAGGTTTTCGTGCCCTTTCCAGGGGAGCCCGAGGAGGGTTGTGACAGTTTGGTGGCCTGGTTTCACGTCAAACCGTCGGCGTAATCTCCTTGGGCTGCCCCATGGCGTGGCCATGGATCTGGCACCTTGTCCCATGAACGTGGACGTGACACCTCTGACAGGAGCACGTGCCCAGGGCTGTTTGGGTTGACAATCCCAGTCTCCATGGGGGTACAGAAGAAGGAGCTTATGACATACTCACCCGATGTGCCTTCAAACAAGGGACAGCACAAAAGCAGATGACAAAAGCCATCATCTGTGTCCCCTTGAGCCCACCTACAATTTCTTGGCAGCCAGCTCCCTGGGGGCTGTGAATGCCTGCCCTGCTTGGCCAGGGTTTTTTTGTTGTGTCCTTAGCATTTCTGCTTCCAAGATGACTTTTGACTTCAGGTGTCTCCTGGAGGACCAGCATGGGTCTTGAAGCCACTGCAAAAAAGCCACGGATAAAGCTCTGGTTTCCCAGAACACACTGTGCCTTTCTCCAAAAAGCACCGGGCAGGCTCTGCTCATGCCTTGAACATGCACACAAGGAATCAGTCATCGCCAATCACTCCGGTCTTCTGCTGCTGCCCTTTCATCAAGTCCAGCCAAAAAAAAAAGAGAAAAGCATCTTAGTAACAAATTCCAATAAATCCTGCTGTTCAGATTGTAATCATGTTACCTACCTCACAGGTTCACCACCTCGGGCGCTGTAAGGCACCTTCCCTCTTCTGCCGTGGAGTGCCGTGGCGTGTGGGGCACATCAGCCATTCTTTGAGGTCTACCAGGGGTTAAACTTAGTCAGAACCAGAACCAGTCCATGCCAGTTTGAGCAGCAGCAGTGCAGGTAATAAATCAATCAGGAACAAATAACGGGCCTGGTGTGTTCAGCAGAACATTGATTTCCCCTGCACCATCCTCCTCTTTTGTTCTTCCTCGAACAAATTGAAGTAAGGGGCAGACGTGATGAACCATGGCATCTTCAGCCAGTGGCAATTTGAAGGCCACCCCTCTCTGCTCTTGCCCAACTGCACGTTAGCTGAAAACTGCAGCTGGTTCCTGGTTGTCCTTTGCCTTGGCTGAATAAAACCCATCACACCTGTGGTGCACGTGGCTGGTCTGGCCAGGAGAGGAGGGCAGGAAGGATCGGGAGGGGGTGCATGGTGCCATGTAGGCTTTGAGAAGGATGATGTGCCCAGGGCTGGTGGTGCAGCACCTCGGTGAGCCCTTTGTGTGGCTCTTTGGCAAGAAGACTCCTCCTGTCTCCACGCCACCAGGGAGGGTGGGAATGGAGGGTTGAAGTCAGGCCACCGCATTGCTGGGAGCTGGCTTGGGTGACTTTCCCTGGTGGTGACTCAGCACAAGGGCCTTTGCCTGGCTGAAGGGTTGATGGTGGCACCCTTGACACTGTGTTTGAGTGAGGGTTGGAGAGTCTGGCTCATAAATCAGCTTTTGTTGACCAGGTCTATATCCTCCATGACCTCTTCCCAACTCTTTCAGTGCTTGTTGCCACAGCTCACTGGGGATCAGCAAGTGCTGGAGAAAATGAGTTCGTTTGCCAACAGCCTTGTTGGCTGTGGGGTCTGGGGTCCTCTTCAGGGCACAGAGCAGGACCTTGCCAATGCCACCACTGTGACCTGGGCTCCTTTTTCCCACCTCACCTTGGAGATTGGGTTGAGCCATATGAGTGAGTAAAGGTGTGCGGTGCCATCTCCTCCCCAGAAACTGGAGGGGGTTGGAGGGGGTGCGTGGCCTGAAGTCTCCATGCAGGGGCCATTTTGACCTCTTACTGCTGCTTAGAGATGGTCTGGAGAGGCTCAGGGAAGGTCTCTGGTGGTGGAAAAACCCCTGAGAGAGCAGTGGGGGTGCAGGGTGTAGGAGCGTGCATGTCTGGCAGCACGGGAGGGTTGAGCTCACGCCGAAGGAATTTCAGGGTAGCTGATGTCTCCAGGAAGCTCAGCGCAGCTCAGTGGGGCTGGTGGGGACCCAAGACAGCCATGCTGGGACCTGCTGGGCTCCACCCTCCTCGGCTGGTACCTGTTCAGCTCCTGGGTGAGTGAGCCCCGACACGGTGGTCCCTGCACCCCCAGGGTTCCCCATGGCTGGAACTGCACCCTCCCTGCAGGAAGATGAATTCTTTTGGTGCATTGGTCGTGGTTGAACCTCCTCAAGATGTGAGCCAACCTCACAGGGTCGGCCCAGCCACTGCCTGTGCCATCGGGCTGGTCATGGGGTCAGCCCTCACCTGGGACCCTCCCAGAGGGATCTCATTGCCTTCCCTCTTTTTTTTTTTTGGAGAAGGAAATCTCCACTCCCACCCCCCATTTCCACCTCTCCCTCCCCTGCTGTGCTGATGGGGCCCTAAACCTGTTCTCTGAACAACAGTACAAAGCCAAAACCACCAACAGGCAGCTTTCAATCTTGTAAATATATTTCCTGATGATCTTGGTTTGTTTTTCACTATGGAAAAAATGCATCTGCTCACCCTCACATAGACAATATGTGTGTATATATATTTTTTTAATTTTTTTTTTTAATTTCGTGGGGAGGGGGGCAGAGGAAGAAGTGTCTTAACAAAAACCCACCCCAACTTCGTGCTGCTTGCTCTGTGCAGAAAACGCTGACGTGCAAATGTTTTATTAGTGCAAAGGAGATGCTTTAAAAAGTCCAGAGGAAAGCCACAGCTTCTATTTCTCTATTTCTGTGTGTACAGCCTCTAG
Organism: Aegotheles bennettii; assembly: GCA_013398125.1. Taxonomy (NCBI): domain Eukaryota; kingdom Metazoa; phylum Chordata; class Aves; order Caprimulgiformes; family Aegothelidae; genus Aegotheles; species Aegotheles bennettii. Next base: position 61,270 of record VZRW01005983.1, on the reverse strand, counting down.
CCTTGCATTTCATCTCAGCTCTTGGTGGCTGAGGGTGACTATTCCCCGGGAGATATCCAGGGAAAATGGGGAGTGAGGGAGCAAAACCCCTCCCTGCTGCAGGGGGGAAAGCGCAGAGCCGCGCGACGCAGCTGGGGGTGTGCAAACCCCTGGTGAAGGAACCTCCATCCCTGCTCCCCGGGACACTGGGGTGATGGGGACACTGGAAGAGGTTTGCAAGCCCGGGAGGATTTGCAAACCCATGCTTGGTGCCTGTGTCATAGCAGGGGGGGACCCAAAAATCGCTGTAAATAGGAGAGCACTGTATGGCTTGGCTGGGTCTGCCTGGCTTGAGATGATCGTTCGCGGTCCGAGATGAACACAAGGTGAAGAAAAAATAATTCAGGACCTGGAAAACTTGGGTGGAAGGTTTATTTTTTCTGGTGACGCTTTCATTTGTTACAGACCCCCCCTTCCTTCCTCACGACTGTTAATCCATTTCATATTTTGTAATAAAATGGTATCACGCGGAGCTGTGGTCGTTCTTGTTGCGTGTGTTGATGTTGAACGGGGTGGGGGGGAAGCTCTTTTATGAGGTTGGAGTAGGCAAATATGTCTCTGAGCAGGGGAAGGTGTGTGGTGTAAACCTGGAGCAGCAGGCAATGCTGCTGGGGTTGTTGGGTGGCGTAAGCTGGGGGTCTGGAGGAGCGTTGAGCCCATGCTCAAAGCCTGCGCGCAGCCAAAGGAGGGGCAGGGTGCTCACATTTTAATCCCCTCTGCCTTTACTCCCACTTTACTATGCTGTGATGGCAGAAGGGGCATCTGTCCCCCACCCTGGTGGGAAAGAAGAGAAAACCCTGGGGGAAAGAAGAGGAAAGAGCCATGGGGCAGAGGAGGAAGTGGCGGGTGGGGGCCAGGGTGGTGACAGTCCCCGTCTGGGTACTTTTATGTGTCTATATACACAGAGTTGTACCTGTGCAAACAGCCGGGAGGGGTTTGGTGGGGGCTGCTGAGCTCATGCCTTTTGTATGCATGAACCCACATGCAGGTACACAAACACCTACACATACACACAGCCCAACTTTCCATGTCCATAGGCTGACCCAAGCAGCTCTTTGCAGGATCCCACCTGCTTTCTCCATCTTCATTGTGGTCGCTGTCATCTCCTGGCCCAGCTCCACTTGCAGGATCAGGAGTCTTATTCCATGTTAAAAGCAGCAGCTCCCTATTGCTTCCCAAATTCTGGCACTTCAGCTACATTTTCCATAAGGAAAAGTCCTCTTTCCCTACGGATTAGGTTCCCTCAGCTCAAACTTCACTACAGCTCTGAAATGAGTTGGTTTACACCCTTCTCCTCCGGCTCTTAGACCCTGCTGACGGTCCCCAGGCATTGCACTATTTTACTTTCCAAGTCCTACTCCTCCCTTGGTTGTTTCCAGATTTCACCATCACTTGAAAAATGACTTAGGGAGCGAGTCAGGGGCTGCTGTTGGGGATCCCCATCCTTGCGAGAGGGTGTCAGAGCCACCTGCGTTGCAGGGAGCAAGGTTTGGGGCTGGAAATGAGACAGGAGGCATCAGGAAGATGTGAGCCAGTGGCTGGAGCCTCTGGGGAGGTCTGAAGGCCAAGGAGACCCTTGTGGAGATCACCATGGACGCATCACAGACTTGCTGCTGGGCCCAACACACCTCCTTTGAAGCCATCTTTTGCTCTGCAAATATTTGTGGAGACCCATTTTTCGGTGTGTAGACCCATGTTGGTAGGTGTGGATGGAGCCAGGATGCAGCTCATCTTTGCTGAATACATTCCTGTGGGAAGAGGCATCACATGCCTGAACATCCAAATGCTCCCTGAAACCCCCTCCTCCTCCCTGGAACCCCCTCCTCCTCCCTGAGACCCCCTCCTCCTCCCTGGAAGCCCCTCCTCCTCCCTGGANTCCCTGGAACCCCCTCCTTCTCCCTGGGACCCCCTCCTCCTCCCTGGAAGCCCCTCCTCCTCCCTGGAACAATCTCCTCCTCCCTGGAACCCCCTCCTCCGCGCTCCGGACTTTGCCCTGGCTGCACAGCCAAGGTGTTCCTGGTGAGATCACTGAGATAGCGACTGATGAGGACAATCTGCCACCATGTCAGGAAAGTCCAGAGAGTGGCTTTTTTATTGCATGCAAAGCTGAAGTGTCCTTCCTCCACGGAGCTGCAGTGGGGAAATCCCCGGAGACAGCATCACAGGAGGGTGTGGACGGGGCTGCCGTGGCTTCTCCTCAGTGGGAGAAGTGGGATGGGGACCCTCCTGTCCCAGAAAGGCTTCCTGTAGCCAAGGGCCACAGCTGGGTGGGGCAACTCAGAAGGTGGTGAGAGGGGCTCACCTTGGGGGTCACTCCCCTGGCAGAAAAAGCCCAGCCAGGTTTCTGAACCATCTTTTATTTTGGAAAACATCCTGTCAAGCCCACTCATCTCCACCTCCATTGCCAAAAGTGATTTGTACCATCACCAGTTTAGAGGGACAGGCCTGGCTGGTGCAGAGAACAGGATGCAGGCACCAAGGTGGCCATGGAAGGTCCCTGTTGGAGCACAGGACTGTGTACCCCCTCATTTCCCATCCTGACCCTTTCCCTGCCCAGACTCCCAACCCTGGTCCTTTACCCGGGGTGGTGATGCTCTGCATCACCCATATAACCAGAGAAGGTCCTGCAGACCCAGCCAGCAAGAGGAACTCCCTTACCCACCCCACGACTTTCACTGCCTGCTGTGTCCCCCCAGCTCCTGGTGCCCCATTCCTTCCCCTTGTTTGTGCTCCGGCGATGAGGCAATGCTGCTGTAAACCCTGGTTTGATGGCATCGACTGTTCCCGTGGGGTTATGGGGCTGTTAAAGCTCCAGGAATGCCAAGATCGTGGGCGGTCAAGGACAGGGAGGGAAGGAGGAGGTGGAGGGGGAAATCAAAACCAAAGGTGAAAGCCTGGAGGAGGAGGACCTGCCCCATGGTCTCTCATGGCATGGCGAGGAGATGAAGGCTCCATCTGAGGAGCACCCAAGGGTCCTCTCTCTGGGTTTTTTTGCTTGGCTTCCAGAAGGAAGCAATGCTGATGGCACCATGTCGTGTCTAGGACCCAGAAAGCAATGGGAGTCACTATGGCAGGAGGGTCTGGTGAGCCTGGTGGAGATGGGAAGCTGTGTGAGGGAGGCTCAGCAAGGCTCTGGTCTCCCTCTGTTCCCTGGGGTGATTTTGGAGGGGAAGGCTGGAAGGTCCCACAGGTACAGGTCATCAAAGTGCCTGCATGGCAGCACCCTATGTCCAGTGGGACATGACGGGTGAACACCTAACCCAGCTTTTCCTGGGATGTGGAGAAGACACTATGGTTGCCCACCTTGCCTGGCCAGTGACCTCCACCCACAAGCACCGTGGCAATGACTTTCAGGATGGTTTTATTTTGAACTTTATCATCCCTCCCCTGCCCCCCAAGTGACTAACCTGGCCCATCTCCTCTGCAGCAGATTGTGTCTCCCCAAGGTGGTTCTGTTTGATGTTTCCATGGCCCAGGCTGTAAAGTTATCCATTGACTTGGGAAAACACAATGAAGAGAGAAAGAGCTGCCGGGCGGGTTATTCAGGTATCTTCGAAGCTCAGTGAAGGATTGTGGCATGGGCCAGAGATGCAAAAGCAAAGCCTCCACCAGCACCCCAGGGCTGGGATGATGGGTGACAGGGGGACACGTTCCCCTGGTGCTGTCCTCAGCTCTCACCAACTGCTCGCCTGGAAAACACAAGGGCTGGGAATCATCAAATTCCATACTGGTTTGGGTTGGGAGGGACCTTAAAGCTCATCCAGTGCCACCCCCTGCCATGAGCAAGGAGCGACCCAGATGGAGGAAAAGCTGATCAGGGTGGGGACAAACTGGTGCTCCAGGCCAGGGGAGGTTTAGGTTGGATATGAGGAACAATTTCTTCCCCCAGAGGGCTGTCAGGCCCTCGCACAGACTGCCCAGGGGAGTGGTGGGGTCACCATCCCTGGAGGGATCTAAAAGGCAGGGAGATGTGGCTTCGAGCAGATGATGGCTTAAATCATGAGCTCAGCCCCAAATAAAGAGGAGACACACAATCAAAGGAGGCAGTTTCCTACTTTAGGTATGAACGGGGACAAACATGAACAGAAGAACAGTGTAACTCCTCATCAGATTCATACATGGAGACAGAAATGAGCAGTTTCCCACCCTCACAGAATCACTGAATCCCAGACTGGTTTGGGTTGGGAGGGACCTTAAAGCTCATCCAGTGCCACCCCCTGCCATGGGCAGGGACACCTCCCACCACACCAGGTTGCTCCAAGCCCCATCCAACCTGGCCTTCAACACTGCCAGGGAGGGGCAGCCACAGCTTCTCTGGGCACCCTGGGCCAGGCTCTCACCACCCTCACACCAAACAATTTCTCCCTAATATCTAGGGAGTATCTCCCTCATCTAGGGAAGGGGGGGCCCAAAGCAGGTGAGGTTTTGGGGATGATGGCAGAGGGCTGCGAGTGCTGGCACGTTCCCCGTGGGAATGACCACGCTGGCCATGACAGCAGCCACAAGCACTGCCCTTCAAACCCAGACCTTATCTCCTTTATCCCCAGGACTATCAACCTCTCGAGTCTCCCCACGGTGCCCTATCGTGCTGCCAAAGCCAGGCCTGAGCCATTAAAGTTAACTATTACCCAAAGTGAGTGTTTATTTGGGGTAATACAGGCCCGGGGGAAAGTGAGGGAGGGGAGGGGGAAGGCTCTTGTTTCTTTTCTACAAGATATCTCCAGCCCCGCAGCGCTGAAGTGGTGCTTGAACAAGATGAATGCTGAAATAACAGACAGCAAACAGTGGTGCCGGGAGGTGGGATGGGACAGCCCTGGCCACTGCCAGCCACCACACAACTGGGACCCCTTCATGGAGCCCTATGTGTGGGCTTTGTCTTCTACAGGTGGGAGGAAAGGTCCCCACAAGCTTTCCCGCTTTGTCCCGGGCAACTCTGGGGAGAAATTCTCCCTTTCCAGCTGTTTTCTCCTGCCCTTATGCCATATCTCTGACCATGCTGTATATCCACCTGAAAGGCTGCTCATCCCACTCCCTATCCCGTGCAGACACCAGGCATGAGGAGAAGCCAAGGTAGGGAACATCCACAGCCAGACCTTTCCATGGGTTGTAGAGGGGCACCAAATTTGGCACCCCAAGTAGACACTCACCAAGCCCCATCCAGCCTGGCCTTGAACACCTCCAGGGAGGGGCAGTCACAGTGGAAGGGAGTGACTGGGAAGCCCCATCCTTGTTTTTGCAGCCCCACAAGCACATCCCATCAGTCCCTGCCCTCTGCAGGGGCATGTCTGGGTGCTCCTGGGTGGGAGAGGTGGGGAAGAGCAGGTACTTCCCCATGCTTTGCAGTGCCAGGACCTGGTGTGACCTGAGCATCGGGCAGTGGGATGGATCCTTCACCCTCCTGGTCCTTCCCTTGGCTGGTGCGTGGTCTCTCCTGGGCACGTGGCAGCGGTGGGAGGATAGAATCATTATGGTTGGAAGGGACCTCCATGGACTTGATGACACTGGAGGTCCCTTCCAACCATAATGATTCTATGATTCTATGATTCTGTGATTCCCACGGCGTGCCGAGGTGCTGTCACTCCCAGGAGTAACCCAAGCACAGGTGGGAGGGCTCACCTGAACCCTCTAATCCCATAATCCATCACCAAGGAAACCCGAGCATTACCTGGCACTGTGGGAAGCAGAGAGGCCCTGGAGTGGGATAACTGGTTCCCGACACCCCGGCCAAGTCCTGTCACTTTGTGGCTAACCCCAAAGTTCCTTTAGCAAACATCTCCAGCATCCTCCTTGCACCCCATCCCATGCTCCTGCTTCACAACCCCTTCCCCTGACCTGGGCATCTGCAGCGTTTCACCATCCCTGCTTCCCAAAGTGCCTTTCTCTGGGGTGTCTTCATGGACGTGTCCCCAAGGATGGCTTTGGTTTGAAGAAAACAGGGACCTTGAACTGCTGGAGGAGGGGTCCTGCTCTGCTCTGACCCCATCAAGAGGGGGTTGGAGAGACACAGCTGGGTGCAACCAAACTAGGGAAGATTTTGGTAAGAAAATCCCCACTGGCAAGAGGAAGACCCTGAGGTCTCTAAACCAGCTGGGGAACTGCTCTGCTGGAGCTCAGATCTACCTCCAGCACAGGAGAGGTGGTGAAAGGGGGACAAACCCAGAACTGGAGATTGTCCAAGGGCACAGGACACACAGGGGATGGTTTGCTTCCCACCTGGAGGGGCATGTGGAGCCCAGGCTGGTCACCAAGGGTCCCTGTGTGGCCAGGAGAGGATGATCCAACGCCCTGTGCTGCACCACCCACCTTCTGAACACACCCCAGCTTCCTCTGGTGACTGCGGAGGGTGCAGGGGGAGGAGAGCAAACATAGATGATCTATGAGAAGGGATTCATTCCCCCCTGCAGGGGAACCTCCATTCTTGCCAGGACCGTTGGCTATGTCAGCCCCTGCAGCCCACCCTAGGCACCCACAGGCATGGCCACTGAAGCTCCCACCACCTTCCACTGCACACCAGTTCAGCTGAGCCAGCACAGAGACCTGGCAGCTCATTGCACTGGTGGATGGGATTTTTTCAGTGGTTACCTTGCTTTCTGTCTCTGCTGGTCCCTCCTGTCCTGGGGCCCTGGATCATCTGGGCTGAGGAAGGAACCTGCCAAAGAGACAACGGCTGCGAGCCAAAACAACCTGCCCACCTCCCGCATGGCCAGCTGGACCGGGGCGAGGATGTGGGAGAAGCAGGATCTCCACTCCTGGGCTCCTTTGCCTTCCTCAAACCCCATCGGCTCCATCCCTCGGCTCTGCCGGTGCCGTTCGCCTGCGCAGCACTTGGGGCAGCAGAGCCCAGCTCTTGGCTGGAGCTTCAGCCAGCCGTGTCCTGGGAGTCGGGCCAGCCCTGGGCAAGCAGGGACAGCAGAGGCCATCCCTGCCCCAGGAGCTCCTCTCCTTCCGAGCCGGGCTGTGGGAAGCTGCAGGAAGGCAGGTGGTGTTTTCCGCTTGGGACCATTCCTGGTGGAGCGCTGTGGGAGGATGCTTGGAGCAGCTCTGGAGCAGCTGTGTCACAGAAAGCAGTGTCAAGGAAGCCTGAGCAGGAGGGAAGAGCCCAGGAGATGAGGGGCTCAACCCATGTTCAAATCTGGGCTCACCAGCATCAGAAGAACATGGAGTTGTTGGAGAGAGTCCAGAGGAAGCCACGGAGATGTTGCGGGGGCTGGAGCAGCTCTGCTCTGGGGCCAGGCTGAGAGAGTTGGGGGTGTTCAGCCTGGAGAAGAGGAGGCTTCAGGGAGACCTTAGAGCACCTTCCAGTGCCTGAGGGGGCTCCAGGAAAGCTGGAGAGGGACTGGTGCCAAGGGCAGGGAGTGATGGGACGAGGGGGAACGGGTTCCAACTGCCAGAGGGGAGATGGAGATGGGATGGGAGGGAGAAATTGTTTGGTGTGAGGGTGGTGAGAGCCTGGCCCAGGGTGCCCAGAGAAGCTGTGGCTGCCCCTCCCTGGCAGTGTTGAAGGCCAGGTTGGATGGGGCTTGGAGCACCCTGGTGTGGTGGGAGGTGTCCCTGCCCATGGCAGGGGGTGGCACTGGGTGAGCTTTGAGGTCCCTTCCAACCCAACCCAGTCTGGGATTCTCCCACAGCTGCTCTGGGTGGGAGAGCAGCCAGAAATAAAAATTGTATAGAAAATATCCCATATAATATCCCATATATATCCCATATCCCATATACATGGAAGAGGGGGAATGTGAAGGGGGGAGAGGTCCAGGCTGTGCCAGGGGCTCCAATCATGGTCAAAGCTGTCATTTAAAGCATCATCCAGGGCATAGATGACACTGGCAGTGCCTGTCTGTGCCAGCAGGTTTGCTCAGGCTCCAGATGGAGTTCAGAGCTTCACGGCAAGGGGTTGGGATCTTTCCCTGCACTTTTCTCCAGCTGGGAAAACTGGAGGTGGGAGCAGTGATGGGGGTCTGGGGGCTTCCCTGACCTTGCACCCTCAGTGCTGCCTGGGGCTGGCAGCCAGGGAGGAGCTGCCGGGTGGTCCTGGTCCTGCTGTGCCATCTAGTGGGATGCTGGCCCTGTTCCTCAAGTGGGAAACTTCCTCTGGAGCTGGAGACACCAGCAGAATCCCTGCAATACCCCACTGGGACCCTCCTCTTACATAGCGGTGGTGGCATAACCCTGCCCAATTTCTGGCAGTTTGTACCCCACAGCCCTCTCCAGCGGGGGCAAGGGGACACCAGGCCAGGTCCCCTCTGGTAGGACCACCCAGGCCACCGCCAGTCCAGCCCTCCCCATCCCACACCAGCACCACTCATGCACCCTGGAGAGGCAGGAGAACAAATGAGAAGCCTCTAATGCCATCGCTTGGCTGCTTCCAGAAGCCTCCTGGAGAGCCACGCTTAATGAGGGAACATCACTGCTCTGTCCCTGATTCAGTCTGCATTCCCAGCCTGCTCCAGAGGTCTGTGCTTGCTGCCCAAACCCACCTGTGTGCACCCCCCACCATGAGGACCATCACCGAGCTCCCACCTCCAGCCAGGCTCCAGCAGCCACTGCCAGGGCACAGCGTGCTCCTGTCCCCCCTCCCCAGGGCAAACATGGGGTGTGCATCCAGAGCAGCAAACCTGGGGTGAAGCACGGTGGTGTTCAGAGGAACGAGGAGGACACTGGCTCAGGAGGAGCTGGGACTTCTTGCAACGTGGTCAGGTCCCAGGTCAGCTGAGACTTCTTGCAGCGTGGTTCGCTGGAGACATTCAAACCCTGCCTGGATGTGTTCCTGTGTGATGGACTCTAGGTGACCCTGCTCTGGCAGGGGGGTTGCACTGGATGAGCTTTCGAGGTCCCTTCCAACCCCTAGGATTCTGGGATCCTGTGATTCTGTGATGGCAGCTGGAGGGTGGTCTTGCTTTCCTGGAGCCAGCGGCGTTCCTGCAGAAGGAAAAGTGGATGATTTATGGGCTTTCCTATCTCCAGCAGATAGTTTGGCTTTGAAGAGTCACCTTAAAAGCAAGAGGAGCAAGGCTGTTGTGAGATCCCATCAGCATGAGCTGCTGCTACTCAAAGCTCTTCATTTCAGTGAGGTTACACCACAAGGTTACATCAAGTCTAGGGGAGGTTTTGCAAAACACCCTCAACTTTGCTTTGAAGCCCATTTGGTCTCCTGGTCCTCCAGGGTTTTCCCATCCCTCTTCTCAAGAAGATTCATGAGCTCTGCCATGGAGTGAAGGGCACAGCCGTCCTCACCGGATTGTACCCACGGGGAGGGCAGCCTACAATTAATAACTCTCATCAGCAAGGACCAAAACAAGGGCTGGGGAAGGAACCAATTAGCTGGATGGCATTTGGGGAAGGACATGGACAGCTCTGAAATATGAGCAAGGAGTTGCTGGCAGCAGCTGGTTTCTGTTAACCCATTCTGCAGCAGGCTGCAAGGGTGGAGAGGGGTGGGCATTGCCTGCAGGAGTCCCCTGATCTGAGTTTGGGAAGGTCTGATATATCCACATACCTCTGGAGAAGCTCAGGAGGAGCCCACCTGGACTTCAGGAGGAATGAGGAGTCACTGGGGAATAGGTGGGCAACAGTCTGCAGCAAGAAGAGGGGTCAGGTCAGCTCTGGGAGGCCTTTACCTGCAGAAACACTGACCCAGGGTGGTCTTTCTGCACAGAGCATCAAGTTCCCTCATCAAGTATCTTCAGCATCGTGTCCAGAACCAGCAGGTGCTTCAGCAGCAGGTAAAGGAGATATTTAGCATGCAACACCTCTGTGCAGGCACCAGCTTCCACACAGCCCTGGTTCCAGCTTCCGTGGTGTTTACCAAGGACCAGCTCTTGCCAAGAGCCACACGCCGCCCGGAGCTGTGCATGGAATGAAATGTTTTACTGGCAGCAGGGGACCACCTCCAGCAGAGGAATTAGAGCTGCTCAGCAGAGCATCCCTGCTGCCACACTGTGCCCTGGGAGCACACCAAGGACTTGGTGTTCAGTGTCACTGGGTAGGATTAAATGATATTTCACATGTGCCTTGGGGAGGGAGCGAAGATCCCAGAATCCCAGAATCCTAGGGGTTGGAAGGGACCTCGAAAGATCATCCAGTGCAACCCCCCTGCCAGAGCAGGGTCACCTAGAGTCCATCACACAGGAACGCATCCAGGCGGGGTTTGAATGTCTCCAGCCAAGGAGACTCCACAACCTCTCTGGGCAGCCTGGTCCAGTGCTCTGGCACTCTCACAGGAAAGAAGTTCTTCCTGAGATTCACATGGAACCTCCTGTGCTCCAGTTTGCATCCATTGCCCCTTGTCCTAACATTGGGCATCCCTGTAAAAAGCTTGGCTCCATCGTCCTGCCCCTCACCCTTTCCATATTTGTAACCATGGATGAGGTCCCCCCTCAGTCTCCTTTTCTCCAAGCTAAAGAGCCCCAGCTCCCTCAGCCTCTCCTCACAAGGGAGATGTTCCACTCCCTTCATCATCTTAGTGGCTCTGCGCTGGACTCTCTCAAGCAGTTCCCTGTCCTTCTTGAACTGTGGGGCCCAGAACTGGACACAGGACTCCAGATGTGGCCTCACCAAGGCAGAACAGAGGGGCAGGAGAACCTCTCTTGACCTACTGACCACCCCCTTTCTAATGCACCCCAGGGTGCCATTGGCCTTCTTGGCCACAAGGGCACATTGCTGGCTCATGGTCATCCTCCTGTCCACCAGGACCCCCAGGTCCCTTTCTCCTACACTGCTCTCCAGCAGGTCAGCCCCCAGCCTGTACTGGTGCATGGTACATGGCACATTTCACATGTGCCTTGGGGAGGGAGCGAAGTTTTCCAGAGTTTGCAAAGCAGGAGGAGTTTTGGGAGAAGGGTGGTTTGGAGCCCTGGCCTCACAGGTGCCTTTTGGTCCCCTGACCTCTGCCCATGGCTTGGCTGGGTTTGGTGGGAGCAGGGCTTGGCTCTGTGGGATGGGACAAGGCAGTTCCAGTGGCCCCAGGAGCTCGTGGCAGCATGGAACCTCCGCTGGTGGCTTTTCAATAAGAGAGCACTGCACTATTACAGGAACATGGTCTTCATTTCAGAACTCTTATTGCATTGCCAGGCTCGGGAAGGCGCGGTGGGAAGCAGAAGTGACAGGCTGGCAGAATCCTGTTAGAGCCATTAATAACCATCAAGCACTAATGGCTGTGTACTGCCACCCGGGGGATATTAATTACCACGGGAGAGAGATCCAGCCTGAGCCCCGGGAGGTTCAGAGCAGCTGGGACTGCTGTAAGCTCTCCTTCTGTGCTAAAACACCTCCAGCCCCCAGGCACGGCTGCTCCCATCGTCTCACCAAACCCACACTTGCTCGAGCAAGCTCCACATCTTCCTCTCCAGCATAAAACTCCCTTCACCCACTGCTCCTCCACAGTGGTGTTGCCTGCAATGACTGGAGTAAGGGAAAAACAGACCTTGCAAACACCTCTCCACCTTGGAGAACACCACCAAAAGCAGTGCAGAGGCAGCAATGCCCACCCTCATGTCTCTCCTCACCGGTGTCTGTGCCTCTGGAGGCAGCTCCAGGAGCTGGAAAAAGTGCTGCATAGCTCCAGAGGCCTGCCCTGTCTCCTCAGCAGGGATTGGGTCTCCTATAAGGAGAAGCCTTGGGCACTAAACCTTCTGGAGATCTACCCAAGGACACAGGCAGTGGGACAAGGACATGGTCCCAGCATCTCCAGACATCGGGATATCAGCTGGAATCAGCCAAACAGATCACCAGAGAAGTCCATGGTGATGGGGCAGGTCCAAGGTTGAGCTGGGACATCAAGGTCAAGGTCTGGATCAGGAGTATCAATGGCCAAGGGCAGGTATGGCTGCAGGCAGGCAAACAGGAGGCCAGCAGCCCTACAGCACAGCCTAGGAAAGGGGTGATGGCCCTGAGCTGAGCTTAAATGGGCTCCTAAGACAATGGGTGTGGGTGGAGGCCCTAGGTGAGGATGTTCAGGGTCTCAAGTAGTCTCAAGTAGTGCCTTCAGGGCCCTGACAGTCAGCTTCAGCTGTGAGGTCTGACCAGGTTGGTTAAGGCTTGATCCAGTTGGGTCCTGGAAGCATCCGAAGGAGGAGGTGGCACAAGCTCCAGCACCTGACTGTCCTCGCTGTGGAAAAACCTTTTGTATCCAGTGTCTCCCCTTGTCCCTGCACCCCATGGCCACAACCAGGTGCTCCTACGGGGGGTTCATGGGGGTCTGTTGCAATGAGGGGTGTGTGGGACCTTCCCCCCCTCAGACCCTCACTGCAGGCAGTGGTGGCCATGCGATGGCTGAGACCTTTCCTGCTGGAACCCGTGATTGCAGACGCCTTCGTGGCAACACCGCCGGGTGCTGCTGAAATTAAAATGAATTATGGGTTTTTTCCTCTTCTTCCAGCCTCTGCCGGTGGAGAAATCATCAAGGTCATGTTTATATTTATTAGATTCATCTGGTTGGCTCCCAGGGAGCGCTGGGCTGACACCCAGGACAAATCATGGTGCTGGGGAAGGACAGGCAGAGTTACTGGGAGCTGTTGAGGCTTCGCCCTGGGGGCCTCCTGCTCCCCATGCCCTCTGCTTCCCACTGGGTCCCAGCTCAGTTTTCTCCCTGCAGGAACCACCGTGCTGGGAAGTCTCATCAGTAGCAAAACTCTGGAGGCTGCAAGAAATGGGGCCAAAATCTTGGGGTTCAGGCAAAGCAGTGGCATTGAGACTCCAGAAGAAAGAGGGGAGCCTCTCTCCAGAGAGACACCAGTTCCTCTTCCCAGGGGATCTCCTGGCTCTGGCTCGAGTCCTTGGGCTTTGTGGGACTGCTGGCTGTGGAGATGTAGAAGCCAAAATCCCTTCTGAAAAGTGCAATGAGCATCGTGGGTAGAGACGGGAGGCAACATCTGACTTGTTTCTGAGCCTGAAGCTCCTGCCATCCACATCTGCCAAGGGAATGAGAGGCCTTGATCTCTTGTGTCTGTTTCTGGGTGTTTGTTCTGACTTGGCAAGCAGGATCCTGGACCTCTTCAGGTGTATAGAATCATAGAATCATAGAATCCTTATGGTTGGAAGGGACCTCCAGGGTCATCAAGCCCAACCTTTATCCCATCATATTCTTGACCATTAGACCATCAGACCATGGCCTCAAGTGCCTCATCAACCCGTTTTTGGAACACCCCCAGGGACGGTGACTCCACCACCTCCCTGGGCAGCCCATTCCAGTGCCCAACCACCCTCTCAGGAAAGAACTTCTTCCTAATCTCCAACCTAAACTTCCCCTGATGGAACCTGAGGCCATTTCCTCTCGTCCTGTCATCAGCAATTGGGGAGAAGAGACCAACACCAGCCTCACTACAACCTCCCTTTAGGGAGTTGTAGAGGGCAATAAGGTCTCCTCTCAGTCTCCTCTTCTCCAGGCTCAATAACCCCAGTTCCCTCAGCCAGTCTCCATAAGGTTTGTTTGCCAGACCTCTCCCCAGCCTCATTGCCCTTCTCTGGACTCGCTCCAGCACCTCAATGTCCTTCCCAATCTTCAGCATCCCAAGGAGTATCTTCAGCATTCCAATGAGTTCCTGCAGGGAGGCAGTGGGACAGGGCCCGGCCATCCTACTGGGCACCTACACCAGCATCTCAGCCTCAAGGTCACCTTGTGGGAGGATTTTACAGGAGCATTGTAACTGACTGCAAATCCCCTACGAAATCCCAACGATGCAGTTAAGGCATGTAGTGAATCAGTGTTTAAATGTCACAGAGCTTTGGCATAAGGAGGACACTTAGCACAAGGCCATCAGAAGGTGCTTTGCTATTTATAGAGGTGGCAATGGCCTTCTACAAAGGGAGCAAGACCCTTCCCTTATCGGTGAGAATGTCTCTTAGTCTCTCCTGGCAGCAGTTCAGTCTCAGATCTTGGACTGAACCCCAGGATTTTTGGTCTCCAACGGCTCATGCTGCCCCTAACACTCTTCTTGACCCTGCTGGAGGAGGCACCTCCCAGGGTTTGTCACAGCACAGGAGTCAGCTCCGTGCCAGGGATCTGTGCTCAAAGGATCACGTCCCCGTGTCCCTGTTAGACCAGGGGAAGAGGAAAGGCAGCAGAGCCAATGCACTTGGCAAAACCTTGCAGGAGCCAAGGGCAGATGTACTGGTCAGGAGGCCTTGTCCCATCAGCCCCAAAAGTGCAAATTCTTCTCCAAAGTCCCTGAAAATTTCAGCTTTCAGTGAATGGTGCAAAATGGAAGGAGAAAAGGCAAGATTCTCGTTTTCCCTGGGCTCCAGATCCATCACAAGCCTTGCTGCAATGGGCCATGACTCAGAGGTGAGTATCTCTGAAGGCTTTCCCAGAGGAGCTGGATGGGAAGGGGAGGGCTAGAGGCATTCAGCATGCACTGAAGTGCTCCAGCTCCTGGGGTGGCCATGGCACCAGGAACGGGCGAGGTGATTTGGAAAAGGCCTGGGAAGGAGGTGGGCACCTCCCCATGGCTGGGGCAGTGCTGGGGGGCATGTAGAGGAGCCGCCAGCAGCTCTGGGATCCCGTGATGTCTCACAGGAGGATGTCCACAGCAGCTCTTTCCCCTGGCGGGTTCCACAATTGAGAGGAGACTCTTAAGGTTTCAGCTTGTGATGTTTCAAGTTCAAAGGCTGCCTGCAAGCCTTCATCCCAGCAGGCAGGAGGAAGAGGGGTGGGCAGGCACAGCGGCAGCAGATGCGGTGACCTTTGCATCCCGGGCGAAAGGAAGGTGGAAGGGAAATGCCAGCCCCACCAGGCTGCTGGGCATCCGGACCTGCTGCTCTTCAGAGGCGCTGGGAGCACCACCCTCTCCTTGATCTGCTCCCGCTGTTGGTTTCACTTGATTTTATTTTAGATTTGTGGAGAGGAAGCGAGCAATAAATAAATAAATGAATGGCTGAACAGCCTCCCCTCCCCAGCAGCTCACAGCAGCTCTTGCTGATCTGCAGCTCACTCCTCCGACCCGGTTACTCAGCAAGAACAGCCCCAAAAGCAAGAAAGAGTTGGGGCTGGTCCCTGTTAAACACGGATGGATCAGATGCCCTGGGAGCAGATGCCATTCCACCCCACTGGATAAACACTCCCGAGAGGATTTCTGTGCAGAGCAGGGCTCTGCGGCACAGCCCCGGCTGGGGTTTGGCCCTCCAGGTGCTGCTCATGCATTTGGGATGCTGCCAGTGTAATAAGTAATTAATGATGCTGTACGAGCAGTAATTAGGGCTCTGCTGGGGATGGAGTGGGGGGTGGTCAGCTGCACCAGTCCAGTACTCTGATTAATCCAGATGGTGTGTCTGGGATGCAGGGAAGAGCTGGTCTGCTGCTGGGGGACCTGGCCAAGGGGATGCTCCAGGTGAGGGTCCCCCAAGATGAGCTGGTGGGAGCTGTGGCACCTGGATGCCACCTCCTCGGACGGCTGCTTTCGTGAGCAGAAAGGAAAGTTGCTGGGAGGCAGGGAAGCGAGGTCCATAAATCAGGGACTGCGGATCACACCAGCAGCATTTACGGCTCCCCCAGCGCCCGTGCGCTGCCGGGGAATGATGCAGAGCTCGGCTCTGCTCCCGGAGCATTTCAGCATCTCCTGTTCCCGACCTGCTGCCACTATTCATCTTCCTCAATTGGGAAATGCCACCCCTTGCTTCACCCTCACCTTCTGCCTGGCAGCAGGATCCATGCCCGGCATCCCTCCCCTCCTCACCCACCCCCCCAGTGCTGGCAGAGCTGGTGGAGATGGCTCCCGCAGGTGAAACTGTACGTGGTCACTTTAAAATGAAGCAGCTCTTGAATTTCTAAGTCTATAAGCACCTGACAAGTCCCTATCTCCCAGGAGCTCTAATCACATCACACCACCACACAGGTATTTTCTCAGATTTAATAACTTCAGGGAACACCAGTTAACCCCAGGCCACACTTGCCGTGGCCGTATCTTTCCTAGATCTTGGATAGCATTGGACACGTTGAAAGCCTTTCCCTCAGCCCCTATTTCTCTAACTCTCCATGTTATCACCTGTGTTCTGCTAGAATAACAGCGTCCTTCCCCCACGCAGACCATTCCCACCTCCTCTGGCAACGTCTGGCCACAAAAGAGAAATTCAGGACAAGAGATCTGGGCAAACTCCACAGACCTTTGCAGATGTCCTGGAGATCAAAACATTCCAGCAGGGAGGTCAGGGTTAGGAGACCCTCCCCTCCCAGTCTGAGGCAGGATGGCTGAGCTGGGGAGGGTGGCCTTGCTCCCTGAGAACCAAGAGCATCCGTGCAGCATGGCCTGAAATGAGCCAGCTTTCTGTCACCTGAATCATTGAGTGGAGGCAGGAGGAAAGGCTCTCGCCATCCTGTCCTGTTCCACACTCCTTGTCATGGTGACACGCTGTGACATGGAGCTTTTCCCACAGCCCCATCCATGCTGGAAGTGATAAATCCCCTTAAACAATAACTGGTTTCTGCTGAGGGACCTCTCACCCTCCCGTGCTGCAGGATTACACCCTGTGCATAACTGAGCTCTATGGAGAGCAGCCGAGACAGGGGAAGGTTTTGCATCCTGCTGGAAAGATCTCCTTGGAAAGCTGCCGGGGCTCCTGCTGCAATGAACCCTGCCCAGAGCATCCGCAGGCAGGAGGTCCCCAAGGAGGCTGCTGGGGAGAGCAGAAGCATCATTAACACGGCGTTGCTCCAGGTCTCTGTGCACAGGGGAGGTGGGACAGCAGGTACCGAGGACATCGGGGACACCTTATTGCCCTCTACAGCTACCTAAAGGGAGGTTGTAGTGAGGCTGCTGTTGGTCTCTTCTCCCCAATTGCTGATGACAGGACGAGAGGAAATGGCCTCAAGTTCCATCAGGGGAAGTTTAGGTTGGAGATTAGGAAGAAGTTCTTTCCTGAGAGGGTGGTTGGGCACTGGAATGGGCTGCCCAGGGAGGGGGTGGAGTCCCCGTCCCTGGGGGTGTTCAACAAACGGGTTGATGAGGCACTTGAGGCCATGGCCTGATGGTCTGATGGTTAGGAATATGATGGGATAAAGGTTGGGCTTGGTGACCCTGGAGGTCCCTTCCAACCAGAATGGTTCTATGATTCTATGATTCTATGACACTGGCAGGGAGCAGTCACTGCAGATTGAAAGGTGGCATGGGGTGGTGGAAGGGAGTAAGGAGGGCAGAGTACTTCCAGGCACAAAGTCCTGCACTTTGGAGAAGGAAGATTGGGGTCAAATTTGGTGATCTCAGTGTGTCCCCAGCTTCTGGTCCTAGGGTGGGCACATGGCCCAGATTCTGCCCCCTTCCCCAGGCTCCCATCTCCAGGCAGAGCTGGCAGTGATTGAGGCAGCCTTCCACAGCTCAGCTCTTTCTCCTGCTGCTCCAAAACACTTTGTAAACTCTCCCCAAGGCTTTTTCCCCTTTCGTTATTGCCTTTGGCTCAGCAAAGATGCTGCCTTCGACAGATGAAGCAAGCAGAGCACGAACGCTGCGACCCAAACATAGATTGCTTTATATTGCAGCAGGGAAACTTCAGATTGCTCTCAGATGATGTATTTTGTTCTCTAAATTGTCCCCAGTCCTGCTTTTGTCTGTGGAAATCACTTAACACACCTTGAAACACGCCACAACACACATTGCTGCTGGCAGCCACCCCTTGCCAACTGCCTCTTGGTTTTGTTTGCTCTAGGGCTGAGCAGAGCTGTGCTGCCTTTCTGGGGACTGGTTCCCTAGAAGGATATCCCAACAGGAGATATTCCCAGTGGACAGCCCTGATCCCAACAGGGCATCTTCCCAAAAGTCGGTGTGGCTGAGGACGCCCTAGCTGGGAGAAGCCAGCAGAAGGGATGTGAGCACGGTGACAGCTGAGGACCCCAGTTGACATCCTCCAAAAATAGCTCATCACAGCCAGACAGAGGAAAGAAAAAAGGTCTGTCAACATTCACATGGCAGAAATTGTCTTTTGGGGGGTGGGGAGGTTTTATTGCTTCGTGCCTCTCCACGAGGAACAGTCCCTACACACAAACCCATCATTCCAGCCTTCCCACCGCCTTGCTCCGAGTGCAATGTCTCCCAAGGGACACACTGCTCTGCAGAGGGGAGGGGGAGCAGACAGAAAAAAACATCTGAAAAGAGAAAACAAAGCGTAGTCAGCCAGGGACCCTCTGGAGACTGAGTCAAGCTGTGTTTTATAGATGGGCTGATACCACTTTGGATCCTGTCGCGTGAGGCAGGTGAGGACGGAGTGGCTCTAATGGGTTTTAATGTGTGTCACCACAGCTCCCACCACGTCCAGCCTAGCAAATGACAGCATCTGCAGCATCAATCATTTAGTGTCACTAGACAACAAGCTCTGTCACCAGATGAGCATCTCCTGCTTGGATAATGAGTGTCTCTGCTTTGCCTCGGTGCTGGTGCATCAGCGGGGGACCCATTATCCCCTGGCAACAGGCTGGAGCTGGCATCATCCCCGCCTGGAGGAAACCAAAACACAAGAACCCTCTCTGCTGCCCAGATGTGCTTGTGCAAAGGGCGTTTAATCTTTGAAGTGGAGATGTACAGGATGCCACACGGCCCAGCAGTTTATCACCGAACTGTAGGAAAAGCCAAACACCTCCTGTGCTCTTGGCTCGAGGGCTGCAGCAGTGAGCTGGTGTCTGGGCAAAGTAGGTCTTGGGGAGATAAATCAGAGTCTAAAATGGATGTGAGGGGATGGACAACAGCAGAACAACCCTGATCACACCTGGCATTCATAGAATCATCAATGGGTTTGGGCTGGGAGGGACCTTAAAGCTCACCCAGTGCCACCCCCTGCCATGGGCAGGGACACCTCCCACCACACCAGGGTGCTCCAAGCCACATCCAACCTGGCCTTCAACACTGCCAGGGAGGGGCAGCCACAGCTTCTCTGGGCACCCTGGGCCAGGCTCTCACCACCCTCACTCCAAACAATTTCTCCCTCCCATCCCATCTCCATCTCCCCTCTGGCAGGCTCACCTCTCCCTGGATTTGTGAGCAGTGAGCGATGCAGGTTCCTTTATTCACCAACACTTGGTTGAGTCCCCAGAAACTTCTGAAGTCCCATCAGTTGCTGACTGAGGTTCGTAATTATTCACAGCCCTGAAAGAACACATCCCCCTGATCAGGCAGCTGCCATCCATAAAGGCATGGCCAAAGGCATGAGCTATTGTCTGAACATTTGCTCTCCTCCAGAAGCTCATTTCCATACAGAACTGCACCTCCTGCAATATATCTCCAGGAGCCATCACTGCTTCAGCTCCAGGGAACGGGACCAAAAAAAGTGAGTGAAAGCTATTGATCTGCTTTTAACTAGGGCTGTATCTATTAATCTGGGAACACTGATCACCGGGGGCTTGACAAGGACATGAGGTTTCCAGTGCTGCGTTAACACTCTCCATCCCCTTGGGCAAAGCCATGAGAAAGATGGAGATGCTTCCAGGGCTTGGTCTAATGGAACACGCAGGGTGGTCTCAGAGGCATCAACAGGCAGGAAAGCTTTACAAGAGGTACCCATCCCTGCACATGCAAAACCACACCTTATTCTTGGTGTCTGATAGCTTCTTTGACCAGAAGGACTACATGGAAGAGATGCTCCTGGGAAGCCCCAAGGACAATCTTCATCCTCGCATTATCCTCATGAGCTTCTACTGGATGTGGCATTATGAAGATGGGAACATGGTGGCTTCTTGTCTCCTCAGGGGATTTATCACTTCATTATTTCCATCTTTTTGTAAGCTGAGAAGCAACACAATGAAACTCAAGACCAACCAATCCGGGGAGTTTCGCAGTAAAGAAACTCCTCGCCGGTTGAATTTTATTTCTCAGCACCTTTTAGCTAGGGTGGGTGGTAAAACTCTTTGCAAGCATCAGGTGGGTATGAATGAGGACACAGGCTTAAATCTGATCCCAGGTGAGCTCGGGAGAAAATCTGGCACATCAATTTCTCCACATTTACAAAGTCATTCTGGTGAACCTTCCGTGAGGCATTTCCAGCCTTGAAAGAGATATGTATTTTCTTTTCTGAGGCAAGATGTACACTCATCATGCATTTTTCAGAAAACTCTATCTATATTTATTAGTTGGTTGGTACATCGTAGTTGCTGAAGAGAGCTTAAGGGATTTGGCAGGGACTTTGGTTCCTCCTCTAGCTCAGCGATGGCTGGGAGAGGAGAGCAGTGGACAGCATGAAATGCTTTATCTCTTGGTACCTCTTGATAAAAAACACCTTTTCTAAGAGAGAGAAAAGTCTAGATGGTCCCTAAGAGGCCAACCCTTGTCTCTTATGAGAAAAGAAGCTGCTGCCATAGTGGGGTTGATAAATACAATAAGCTGGATCTTATTTATTCTGCAACAAAAAGGGGATTTCAGCTGTCCAGAAATGAAAGCATTTTCACGTGTCTGGAGAACAAGCCTTTATAATATCCCAAAGTAGGTTTCTTTGGGTAGTGGTTGCAAGCTGCTGCTTCCACCCAGCTTATCATCCTCATGGCTCAGCATCCAGCCAAGGAGGGGGAGCTGTGATGAAACTGGAAAGTCAATGAGAAAGGAGGTGTGGCTGGTCACATATTTCTTTTCTGCCTTGCTCTGGACAAAACCTCAACAAATCACTTTTTGTCTTTACAAAAGAAGCATTTTCCAGAAAAAACACAACCTGTGCATAAACCTACCTTGTTTTCTTCAGGATTTTCTTCTTGTTCTATGCTTCCAGCAGGGACCCACATATGCAGTGGCAGCCACATGCAGTTGAAGCTTTGCAGCCACCCACTTGCTCCCAATCATCATTCACCATCAGCGTTCAAGGCCAGGTTGGATGGGGCTTGGAGCAACCTGGTCTAGTAGGAGATGTCCCTGTCCATGGCAGGAGGTGGGGTTGGGCAAGCTTTGAGGTCAACCATCCTCACCCAGTTGAGGCAATTGTTGAGGCCAACCATTCCAACCCAAACCAGTTTGGGATTTGATGACCATGGAGCAGCAAAAGCAGGGCTTTTCCCTTCAGGAAGGAGAGCCAAGGTGGCTCACCCAGCCATCAGGACCTAGTCCCACATTACCCAAGTAACGCAAGCAGGAAAGACACTGAGATGGTGGCCAGGTTCAGCCAAAAGTCCAAAACATAAGATAACACCATGGTGGTGAGGCAGGTCCAAGGTCAAGCTGGGAAGTCAGAAGCATCAAGCAGATTTAGTGACAAGACAGAGACAAGGTCAATTCCAGAGGTCAGCCTGTGGTCTGGATTAAGGGGTTCCATAGCCAAGCACAAGCTGGGGCTAAGCTGGAGACCGGCACTCCTCCAGTACAGCTCAGGAAGGAAGTAAAAGGCTGAGGCCAGGCTTAAGTAGCTCTCCTGGGCCCATGGGTGTGGGTGGAGACCCCAGGCGAGGCTGCTCAGGGCCATTAAGGCTTGGTGGTGTGACCCAGGCTGGGAAGCAGGGACAGATTGCTGCAGGATGTGGGATCATATGGACACTTCATTACTGACTGATGTTTATTAATGAAAGGTCGAGTTTACAGGCAGTTTCTGCAGACATTATTCATTCACATGTGCTCCAGAGGTGTTCACACACTGATCTTCTCTCCACACCTCCCCATCCTTCGACTGCTGCTGCCGCACTTAGACCAGTCTCCGGATGGAGATGGAGCAGAGGGCGAGGGATGGGCATGTGACACCCACCTCCTGTCCTCTCCAGCCACAGTGTGGGGACACACAGTGCCTGTCCTCAGCTGTTTGTCTCATGCTTTTGCAAGCATTAAATCCAAAGTGGCAGCTTGACACACAGCAGCAGGAGGGAACAACCTCCCTTTCTCCCTCCCTCTGTGCATCCTCCCTTCCAAGAGGCCTGAAGAGCCATCACAGCCATGCCTCTGGTCCTTCTGCTCATGCCTGCAAGCACCCTAAGTAGGTGACTTCTACTGGTCCAAAGCCAAATATTAACCTCCAGGACCCCCGTGCCTCTCCCTGTAGCCCTTGCCATGGGGTGTCAAACACCTGACCTGGGTCCAGTCCAAGCAGATCTGGTCATCCGTGGCTGGAGCTCTTTCACAACACCATCAGTGCTTGATTTTCCAAAATGTTGCTTGCCTCAGAGTCCTGAGGTCTTGCTGTTACTTGGCAATAATTGCTTGGTGTGTCCAGAAATGGATTTTTCCAAGAAGTATCACTGAAACTCACAACAGCAAAATCCTGGCCAGAGGTGACACCATACGGGAGCCGATCACGCTGCAGGTGGGATGAGTGGCAGAAGAGGTTCCTGAGGACATCTCAGTGGGTGATGTTGCCCACCTCAGCTGCTGCTTGGACCAGACTTGCAGTGGAAAGCACAAGTTTGGCCGGGACCAGCCATGAAGAGACTCAGGATTGTTTTATTCTGCCTGTGCATGGTGCCGCTGCCCATGGGATCTGCTCCCATCCCTGCTGGGTGGAAGGGAGCCGAGCAGCACACAGGTGCTATTTATATCTTCGGGAGTGTCTATGTGCCATGAAAGCCTCTCTCTTCTTTGTATACTATTTAAGAAGCCAGGACTGCAAAGCATCAGCCAGTTGGGCTTTTTTTCCCCATCTGCTGGTGGCTTTGTCCCTGGGAGGAGATACATGGGGAGCCAGAAGTCCATGGGAGCAGGAAGCCCATGGGGAGCATGCAGAGGTTCCAGGGCCCTTTGCATCTCCCAGGGAGCCTCCATGGTAGAAGACAGAAGGGTTTGTGTCTTAGCGAGTGGACTGGTTTCTTGGGGTGAGGGTGAGAGTTTGTCTGAGCAGGGCATGGATCTCATCCCATTGCTGCAAGGTTGTCCAGAGAAGCTGTGGCTGCCCCTCCCTGGCAGTGCTCAAGGCCAGGTTGGATGGGGCTTGGAGCAACCTGGTCTGGTGGGAGGTGTCCCTGCCCATGGCAGGGGGTGGCACTGGATGGGCTTTAAGGTCCCTCCCAACCCAAACCAGGTTGGGATTCTGTGAGGGTGGGAAACTGCTCATTTCTGTTTCCATGTATGAATCTGATGAGGAGTTACACTGTTCTTCTCCTGTTCATGTTTGTCCCCGTTCATACCTAAAGTAGGAAACTGCCTCCTTTGGTTGTGTGTCTCCTCTTTATTTGGGGCTGAGCTCATGATTTAAGCCATCATCTGCTCGAAGCCACATCTCCCTGCCTTTCAGATCCCTCCAGGGATGGTGACCCCACCACTCCCCTGGGCAGTCTGTGCGAGGGCCTGACAGCCCTCTGGGGGAAGAAATTGTTCCTCATATCCAACCTAAACCTCCCCTGGCCTGGAGCACCAGTTTGTCCCCACCCTGATCAGCTTTTCCTCCATCTGGGTCACTCCTGCAGAAGAAAACACCTCTCTTCTCCTCCAAACCCCTTCTGTGTCTTTTTTCCGTCTGCCCAATGGTTTCTCCGTGGGGCTCCTCTTTTGTTCCCGATTCCACCATCTGCTCTGTCCCATCGCCATGGAATCTTCTCACCAGCGAGCTGGAAGCAGACCCAGGGCTCCTGGCTCCCCACCACCTCCCTGGCACACTCTGTGTTTCTCTCAGCCCAGTCTTTGCTCAGGACTCGAGGTCTGAGATTCTCTGTTCCAACGTTTTCCAAAGAGGCTTTTGGTAATTCCTTGTCTTTCTTAAAAAAAATAAGATACAAAAATGTCATCATTTCCCCGTTCCATCTTTCTCCCCATCTTGGAGTCCAGTGGTCCCAGGGCTAACACAGAGCTTGAGGGTTTATTTCAGGAAACACTTGACTCCTGGTCTTGGTTTTTTTGCCAAGCAGGTGGTTCTTGATGGCTTCTGTCTGCATTTTGGTTTCTCTGGGTGGCGGGGTGAGCTGTCACCTTGGGAGGTTGCCACTGAGGCCTGAGTTACTTCTTCCATGGGGTTCTTCTTCCATGAACCTCTGCGCACAGCTGGAGGCTGAAGCCAAAGGAGTGACCCTAGGCTTGTGCCCACAGGGTTGAAAACAGAAATCAGAGGTACAAGCAAGAATAAATCCTGTTATTCTTAATAAATCAATAAATGGCATTAGAATAAAGTCTAGGACCACATTAAGTGACTGAAAGCAAATTCTTTGTATAGGTATAAATTCTGCCTGATCTTTTTAGGGCTTTTTTGCAAGTCATGGAAAGCAGCACCCTCCCTCACTCTTCAGCAAACCCTGGGCTCGAAGCAATGCATTCTGGTCACAAAATTTCAAAAGGAATTGTCATCTGTCTTAAGGAAAAATAATTCCACAGAATATCTGCGTTTTTATAAAATTTGGATAACAGCATTTAAGAGTGTCCTTTGAAGGCATTTCGAGAGGAAATTGAGGCTCTGCTAACTCACCACCACACAGCTCACTGGAATGAGGAACTTCTCCCCCAAGAGAAAAGAAGGAAGTATAAATAGAAACGGAAGCAGAATGACACTGCCTTGGAGTGATTATCATGATCCACTGATCCACGAAGTAAATATTGATTGAGGTGAGGTGAAGCCATGGCCAATATTTACTTCTAAGTAAACCAAATTTATTCTCAGCCAAGAAGAAGTTGATGTACATGTGGTTTGTGACCTGCTTCCCTACCAACTCACCCTGTCCTGGCTGGGCACCTGGTGTGAGGGCCAGCTGGCAGATGTGGGAGAACCCTTCCAGATCCTGAAATCCATCTCGGCTGATGCTGGCTTGAATTCTGCAGAGCTCTTCCCACCATCTGCTTAATTTATCTGTGCATCCCTCTACTGGATGATTGCACCATGGCTGGCTGCTGCGAGCTGAGTCCATAAACCACCCCTTGAATCTGAGGCACCGGTGGCCAGCAGAGCTGATTCTGTGGGTCTGTTCACATCTCCAGGCCTTCAGCTGGCCACAGTAGCTTCAGGAAATCAAGGGCCACCAGAAGCTCTTGTCAGGACGCACTGAGCCCTGGGGAGAGCAGATGCTCTCCTCACTCATCAGACTGATGGTCAGACCCTTTTCTTCCTGCATCTCTCACTTGGTAGCACTTTCCAAGAACAGTGTTTGAAAACACATACCGAGGAGTGTCCAGGCAGGAAACATGCAGAGAAGATAAAACTCCAGATCCATCTGACTGCAGTAATCCTCTGCCTGGAAAACCCACCAAAATGTCTTTTATATGTTTTGGAAGAGCTGCTGTCAACAGAGGAGAAATACCAAATATCACTGAATCCCAGACTGGTTTGGGTTGGGAGGGACCTTAAAGCTCACCCAGTGCCACCCCTTGCCATGGGCAGGGAAAACCAAACACCTCCTGTGCTCTGACTTGGCTCGAAGGCTAACAGCAGTGAGCTGGTGTCTGGGCAAAGTAGGTCTTGGGGAGATAAATCAGAGTCTAAAATGGATGTGAGGGGATGGACAACAGCACAACAACCCTGATCACACCTGGCATTCATAGAATCATCAATGGGTTTGGGCTGGGAGGGACCTTAAAGCTCACCCAGTGCCACCCCCTGCCATGGGCAGGGACACCTCCCACCACACCAGGTTGCTCCAAGCCCCATCCAACCTGGCCTTCAACACTGCCAGGGAGGGGCAGCCACAGCTTCTCTGGGCACCCTGGGCCAGGCTCTCACCACCCTCACACCAAACAATTTCCTCCTCACATCCAATCTTTCTTCCTAACACCCAAACATCACCGAGAGCCCCCTCTGCCACGGCCCCACATGCTCACATCAGCTTTTTATGTGCATTAAACTCTGTGCCCATCATACCTGCCAGCCAGCCTGCGCCTGGCTTTTACAGCAGCTTGTGAGGAATAGGCAGTAAATTGCAGCCATAAATCTTTCTCTGCGATGCTTGGAGAGCCCTGGCTTGGTACTGGCTTGGTGCTGCCACATTCCCCCCCTCGCTGCTGGCTCTGACGGGCCAGACGCAGACCCCAGCTGATAATTTTGTAATTGCACCTTTGCTTCTGCCCTAACAGGTCGGGTGCTGGGGCATGAGATGCTGCAAACAGGGATGGAGACATCCAAGGCAAGGGAGGGATCCAGGCAGAACTCGCCAGAGAGGAAGGGGATGAGAGGAGCTGAAAAACAGCTGAAAACCCCAAATTATTTCCTTCTGATAACACAAACTGTTTGGTTTCGATAAGGTAAAGACTCTTCACTCCAGGAAGGGTGAGACATGATAAACTCCACAAACCAGCTGTGCTATACAGTACTGTATCCATACGTTAATGCTGCATTAAGCTGAATGCATGTTAATACCTGGCCAATAAATATGGAGCTTCCTCTTCCACTGCAACATAAAACATCAGGTAAATTAAATGAAACAACGACGTCAAACCAAAGTGATTGGATTTGGCACCAGGGATCCGGGATGGCAGTGTCAGAGGCCTTGCTTTGATTTTCTGCTCTCTCAGTGGATTTCTGAGATGTGCTTTAATTTGTCGTGCCTCTCCAGTGCAAAACCCTTCTGCTGAGAACTTCTTGGCAAGTTTTTCCTGAGGACCGAGTAGCTGCTCAATAAATGCTTTCTCATCTACCAAGCAAGTTTTATTTAATTACACAGCAAGCACAGCATGTGGCTGTTCCTGCATTTTAAACAGCAAGTGGGTCCCACTGCACCTCCTCACCATAATTTGCTTTTTCCCTTTTTTCTCCTGTGGGTGATATAGAATTGCTGCAAAATTCCATTGCATTAGCTGGTAAAATAATGAGGCTTAACCAGGAGCCAGGATCTCCATCCATGGCAACGTGTCCTCCACCCATGGTCCGCTTTGCTCTGCAGGTCTGGTGCTGGTGGAGGTGGGAAGGGGACTCGAGAGGAGCATAAGCAATGTCCTCATGGGAAGCTCTGGGATGTGGCTGTGGGGCTGAGCACTGGAGGGGATGCCCTGCTGCACCACAGAGTTGTGCTTTGGTATCTCCGGTCCTGTGGGGAAATGAGAGCAGGGAACAGTGAGGAGAGAGATGAGAATGAAACCCTTTGGAGGAAGAGATGAAAGCGTTGGCCTTGGCCTGGTGAGGTGGGTCCCGGGAGATCAGAGCTGTTTATCTCTAATAAGAGAGCATTACACAAACCCCTTAATTTCCCTGCAGTGTTTAGGCCAGCACTGCCTGTAACTAATGATGCTTCGTTAGAGGCTGTAATAAGTTTTCCTTATGCAGGCAAAGTCCCACTGGGTTCTCTGGGTGTTAATATAAGAGGAACTCAGTGACTGAGTCCCTGCCAAGCAGACAACAATATCTCTCTTTGCTCTCTACTTATGAGACCCATCCACCATTGCCTTCAGCACCCCCATTCCTGCCGGGGCTTCCCCCTCCCACCCACAAAGTGCCCAGCTTCAAAACCAGGGAAACTTCACACAGGAGGAGAGAAAAAAACCTTCTGTTCCCCTCCCACCTCCTCATCCCACTCTGGTCGAGCCCAGGACTCCCACCAACCTCTCCTGCTTCTGCAATCCTCTTGGAGACCCTCAGCAGCCTCTCTGCCCACCCCCACCATGCAGCAATGGGGCAAATCTGGGCTTTTCCTTTCGATAAAGATTCCTCTCTGACTGGATTACAGCTTTTGGAAACTTCATTGATCCTGATTTTAATATCCTAGTGCTTGGAAAACAGACATAGATCATTTTAATTGCAGAAGAGGAAGAAACGAGTTTATTCAACATAACTCAGGGTGCCACGTTCCTGCAGTAGAACATCAGGATCATTATAGCAATTAAATCTCTGTATGCGTTAAACCAAAGCAGGCTTCTTTTCTCCTTGCTGACTGCACAAGGAACTGTTTTGATCAGATATTCTGGGTTTTTGAAATGAAAATAAGCAGTTTCAAGTTTCCCAAGTCCTGAACATTTTGGCCGTCCCCCTTACAACACCCTCCAGCAGCACCGTGGGGATGAACATCAGTGGTGGCTTTTTGGTACCTTTGGGATGGGAAGGAGATGGTCCATTGGTTAGGAATATGATGGGATAAAGGTTGGACTTGATGACCCTGGAGGTCCCTTCCAACCACAATGATTCTATGATTCTATGACTCTATGAGATCTGTGGAATTGCTGGTACTTATGGTACAGTTGTAAAAGTGTTTGCAACTGTGTTTGCCCATCACTGCTCCCTGGCTGCACTCAGCAGCTCATTTCATTACCCCCATCTCTGTGGGCAATACGTATGATTTATTACATCCTCGGTGTGTATGAGGCTCATTGGGAAGCCTGGAAGGTCTCCCATGCCCAACTGCTGTGAGAAATGATGGAAGACGTGCCTAAATTTCTGAGGCAGCCCGGAGAACTTCTGCAACGCTTCCACGAAGCCAAGTGGTTCACCACAAGGTTTTCCGAAGGTCGTTTCCAAGAGTAAAACGAACCTGATTCTTACTGGTGAATCTCTCCATCACCTGCAAGCAGGTTGGCCATGCAGGTAAATTCCCTTCCCGAATGGAAGGGCTAATGCCAGCCTGCCTGGGAAGAGCATCCTGGAGGAGGTGTCTGAGGTGGATGCAATGCTGTGAACTAGAAATGGCTCCCTGAGTCCCATTCCCAACCTTTTCTTGGAACGGGTTGACTTTTCCTGCTGGCAGCAGGAGCTTTCTGGTGCTTGAAGACGGGGCAGAGCGAGGTCCTGAGCAGCCCTCCAAGGAAGATCTTCTTGCGAGATAAGAGCACAGGTACTTGGGTCAGATGAGAGGTATCTGATGGCAACCTTTAGAAACAGAGATGTTTATAGAGATGTTTTCCCTCTGGAGGGCAAGTTACTCCATTTTCTGCCTTTTGCATCCGTGTATGGAATCATTCTGGTTGGAAAAGACCTTTAAGATCATCAACTCCAACCATTTGCCTTTGCCTTGTCCATGCCTTTGTTTCTTCTCTCTGGATCTGCTCCTGGCTTTATGGCTAGTTTAAAATAAAAATATAATCCATTTACAACCCTCCCTTAGGGCCATTAAGTGCTGGTCTGAGCAAGGCTATTATCTCTGCTCGGCTGGCAGAGGATTCAGGGCCATGTAAGGCTTTAACTCCTCCGTGACCGTGCAGGCAGGAGCATCCCATTAGCCACGTTCCAGCTGAAAGACCTTGGGGACTTCTCCTGTCCCCTGTTCCAGGCTTTGTCCCATTGCTGCCACGAGCATCTGCAACATACCCAGGGCACCAGGGGAGTTTTGTCCCTGCAAGGCCAAGAAATAAGAAAAAAGTGGGATTCATGGCACAGAACACAGCTCCAGCCATAAAACCAGGGGAGCACAGGACCCAGTCCATGGTGGTTGGGGGTTTCTTGCCCTAAGGCACCAAACTGGGGGGCAGAGCTGGAGGCTCAGGTCTGCTCTTGCTCTGTGTGGCTCAGAGCACAACTATGGTGACTTCACCCAGGGAATGGCAGTAGCCCGTGGCTTGCACCCTGTGCCCCATATCCCCATGCTCAGGGGGTGCTCTGGGGCAGGGCTGTCC
Source organism: Aegotheles bennettii (assembly GCA_013398125.1). Classification (NCBI taxonomy): domain Eukaryota; kingdom Metazoa; phylum Chordata; class Aves; order Caprimulgiformes; family Aegothelidae; genus Aegotheles; species Aegotheles bennettii. Next base: position 31,910 of record VZRW01005983.1, on the reverse strand, counting down.
TCAGGGCTGGTCTGTGCAGACACACCTCCCAGAAGGTCACTGCTGGGAACTCGAGGGTTGTCCTCTATGGGAAAAAGAAGCAAAACATTTCTGTTTGCTCCAGATTGGGTGGAAAAGTCAACGTTTTGTGTTTTCCTGCCAATAAAAATTCTGCTAAGTGCAAATACTGCACAACCAAATGCTGCAGCCACTTATTTCACCCTTGTGTGCCCATGAAATATTTCAGTTCCCTTGACTCAGCATCCGCCGTAGGAGACCTGAGCTACTGCGACTTTTTGGACCAGCTTTGAATCCACAAGTGGTGCCAGAGGAAACCAGGTGAGGCCGTTCCTGCCCAGGCTTGAAAACCAGAAGCTTTTCCAGCTTTCCTGGAGAGATGTGAGTCTGGGGGGGATGTTCCCCACGAGCACTTCCCAACCTGCCTCGTGGGAACCGGCACTAAGATTGTTCCTGTTTGCTGGGCAATTCCTGGTCATTATTATTTGGGCCACACTCACCAGGTTTTAAATTATTCTGTCTCAACTAGCTGATGGCATTTGTTACATGTCATGCAATGCTCTTGGTAATTAATTGGTGTTTAATTAATTAAGGGATAATGGCATTCAATTAAGGGATGCTTGCGGAATACTGTCACTGGGTAATTAATGGCTTCCTGCTGCTCAAGCAAAGCTGAGGCACTTGTGGAAAATAAATAGAGAAGCTGAGATGTTTATTCCCTTGGCAGGAGAGTGTTGTGTCCCAATGGTCCCCAGTTCTCCTGCACCACCACCGAGATGGGGACAGCGTTCATGGCTGGAGGGCTGCATGACCTTGCAGCAGTCAGCAAACCCGGTGAGCAATCACTGGCGAGGAGGAGAACTGTGCAGGCAGTGAGCATCTGATGTTCCCAGCATCACACAGCAGGTCAGCAGCAGAAACAAGACCTGATCTCCAGGCCCTGTGCTAGGGCTCTGCTCGGGGTGAGTCAGGCTCTGCCCCTGCCCCGTGTCAACTGGAAATTGCTCCCATTGGTGTCAAGGGCCAAAGCATCTGGGAGAAAAAGGGGCCTTGTGTCCCACTGACTTTGGAGCAGGGAGCAGAAAAAATACAAATTTCCTGGGATGTGAAGATAAATGAAAATAAATTCCCCGAGTCCAAGGGAACAGAGCACTGCTTCGCACACAGGAGGACAAATAGGGGAGGACAAACGGGCGTGAGTCACGTTCCCAGCTGTTCTTGGCTGGCTGGGAGCACTCTGCTGTGCTGAACGAGCCCTTTGTGTGTTGGGTATAAATATTTCAGATGCTTCTGGTAGGGCTTAGAGGGTCCCTGTGAGCACAGAACTCTGCCAGCCTGAGGCAGGAACTCCTGGAGCTCCTGGAGAGCAGAGGTCCATCTAAGAAGCCTCTACAGGTCCTGGGTTTCCGGGCTTCCCGAGCTGTCCTTTGGGATGCCTGCCACTCAGCTCTGACTTGGAATGATCCCAGGAGTCCACACTGGACCATTTCTGAGGTCAGTTTGGGACTCAAGCTCCTGCCTTTCCACCATGTAACCAGCGGAGCAATCAGTGCCCTGACCACAGCTCAGGGCAACCAGCATGTCAGGGGTGTCTTCCCATGAATTTGTGGACACCTTGGTCCATCCTTGGGAAGGTAGAGAGGACCCAAATTGGGCTGGAGCACCCAGCATCCAGCTGGAGAGCTCTTCAGTGGTACTCCATCAGATGGATGTGAATATTGCCAAGGACTGTGGTGTCTTTGTTCCCCAGCAGCTTGCAATAGGTTCTCCCTAAAAAGCCCTCAGCAGGTTTTGTTCCAAACCCACATTTCCAGCTGAGAACTGCAAAACAGCTGAGGAGGGGAATGCAAACCTGATGCCTCCTCTGAAGGAATTGCTTGCTGGATCTAATTGTTTAGCCCAAGAATTTAATGATGCTATTAATAATTAACTGCTCCCTACACTTTGCGCTGACTCCTGAAACTCATTGAATTTTCATTATTTCCAGGCACTCCTGTGTAAACAATTTCCCCCTCCTAATTCCCTCTCATGTTTCAGCTTTACTTGAGCAGAATTAACATGAGAAATACAGAAAGCCATCACTGGCAGGGTCCTCTGTTCCTACAGCAGGCTCAAATGGTGACGGGTCCTTTCCAAGGCAGCTTTCCCAGGGAAAGGCTGAGGATGCTGAGCTGAACAGCACCTGTTTGGGGATTCAGTCCCATCTTTTCCAGTGGTCGCATGCAGCTGGACAAAGTTGGAGGTTCCTGGGTGGAGAAAGGTCAAGGAAATTTCCACTGTGAAGTTATAGTCTAGGAACCATCAGTGTTGACCATTTGTTGTTCTGAGTGTTTCTGAGCACACGTGTGTGAGATGTACCTGAAGTCACTGATCTCTCCAAGCCCCTCAGTGATAGAGCAGGTTTGCAGGTGACTTCTGCTTTTCCCTGGTGTAGGTGGATGGGGCAGACATGGGGGGTACCTACAGATCCCTGAGACCTTTGGGGTGAAAGGTAATCGCAGAATCATCAAATCGTTTGGGTTGGAAAAGACTTTTAAGATCAAACCCAATCGTTAACCCAGGACCATCAAGTCTACCACTCAACCATGTCCCTGAGGACCACATGGAAATGTAAACTCTAATTACAGCTCCAGTAAGCTCTAGTTTCTAATTGGTTGCAGATGAAGCTAAAAATAGAGTCAGTTATATATAATATATATCAAAGCCCTGACCTACCTGGTTACACAATACCCAGGACAATGATCTGGGGTGAAAACATTCCAGGTGCAGAGCAAAATGATTTGGAAATGGCTCCTTCTCCTGCCGTGACCCACTCTTCACCTCCATGCCCATCCCTGTGCTGGGTTGGGTTTTATCCCCTGCTCCATCCCTGGGCAAGGAGCTCCCCAAACATCCCATCACAACCTGTGCAGTAAGCAGGAAACTCTCCGGCTGGTTCCTGGTCACCACTCACGAACCTGGAGATCCCAAAAGGCTTTTAAAACACAGTTGTCCTGAAAGCCAAATCCCACCTCGGGGCTGAGGACATGGTGTTTCCCCATCAAAGGTTCAAGCAGTGGTGGTGGTTGCTTATTTTCCAGGCAAGGCTGCTGTTGTGCCACAGCCAGACAAACCACTCCATAACTCCTCTCCAAAGGTCATTTGTGTTGGCTGGTGCCCAGTTTATGAGCAGTTCATTGATCTTTTGTGTAGGTGCAGAGCTGGCTGGCTCTCAGATGGGCAAAGCCTTTCACTACTCAGTGTTTCAACCAGAGCAGTGACCTGCAGGTGTGATGGGTGTCATCAAGAGCTCCAGGAAAGATGCAGAAGGACCCCCAAGGGCTTCTGCCAAGAAGAAGCCTCCTTTGCCTTCCCAAAAGCCAGCCTGCACCTGCCACTGAGGAATCAGTTTTGGCTCAGGGTTGGCACTTCTGGTCCCTGGAGGTTGGATCAAAACACGTGGCAGAGCCTGGCTGGAGCGTGGTTTTGGGTGGGAGAAGCTGTGATTCCCAAGGCACAAATCTTGGGGAAAATAGACTGTGATGGGGCTGCCTTCCATTGCCAGATCAGCTGCAGGGCTGTTTGGCAGCTGGTTTTACCACCAGCAATGTCTTCTGCAGCTCTTCCTGCTGAAGTGCCTCCAGCACATCTGTGGACACGCTCCAGATCTGATGGCCTCTGGCTTGGCCCCCCGCCGTGTCTTACAAGCTCCACATGTGCCTTTCTCCCGGGAAATTAGGATCCTGTGCAGGGAGGGATGTGGTTCCCCCCTTTTATGGAGCTTTTTGCTGGCTGCCAGCTCTGCCCTGGCGTTATCTCAGTCTGCTCTGGCTCTCCACGTTCTTGTAAACACTTTCCTAGAGTGGCTGCATATAAAAGGAAGAAGAATGTGGATCCACATCCCGAGGGACCACACAGTTCCTGGCTCCTGGCAGAGCCTCACCACAGCAAACACTCGGCGGGTTTCTCGTTTCATTCATTTTCATTTAATCCGAAAAAAAGATTGTTTGCCATCAGAGGAACCGCTTGGAGATCACAGTCGGAGCACGAGGTGGTTTCTCTGCAGCATCCCTGAATCATCCCAGGAGCCACCACCAGGAATTGGGGGTGAGGAAAGTTGCTGTCCATAGAGCAATGGACTTCTCTGTCCTGCTGGGGAACCAGGCAGGTGCTGGGGGTGGTGGGATGCAGGGTGGGAGGGTCTGTCTCATGGAGCTCCCATGTGTGACAGAGAACAGCCAGATGAGGGTGGTCCCAGCTCGGGTCAGCCAAGGTCTGTACTCTGCTGCCCACCTTCCTTGCTCCTCCCAGGACCTTGAAAACCACTATTTCTGGTTGCTGGGACAAAATCTGCTGTTGACTATCACTAAGTCTTCTCAATTATCCAGCTGAGCATCCCCCAGCTGGCCCATCCTCAGTGTTCAAACGTTTGTGTAAGAAAAGGAAAATATCTGCCAAACATCATGACCTCTCATGAAAAGATTCTGCTGAATTCAGTTGCAAACAGTCCAGAAGGAGAATGTTTGGCAAGAACCTAGGGGTCAGATGTAAGACTTCCATTAATTTTGGGAAAACTGGATGTCTGAACTGCTTGCACAGTCTGGAACAGCTGAGTTCAAACATCTGTACCAAAGAGATGAGGAGGCTGGAATCAATTTTCAACACCAACTGCATTTTATTATTTGTAATGCCAGGAAAATTCACTCTCATGAATGTGGGAACTTCTGGTGGATGGAAGCTCTTGCCCTGGACATTCACCCTGGGCCTCCTTCCTGTTCCTACACCACTCCACCTGTGTTTATCCCTCTTAGGATATCATGTATCCTTCCTGATGGCCATGGCGAGGAGCTCTCTGTCATGGGTACAGCCTTGTAGCCCTTTTGACTGCTGGATGGGCTTAGCGAGCAACCTCCACTCCTCATTGTGGGAGCCACCTGGGGACATCAGTGGAGACACTCAACATAGCAGAGGACATCCCCTGGTGCAGGGGACGAGGTGTCCCCTCACAGCTGGTACTTCTTCAGCAGCTCGCTCTGCCACTGCCGCTTCTTGTTGGGAAAGGCAATGGGGATCTTGATCTTACGGAAGTCCTCGATGCACTTCCCCAGCTCAGACTCCAGCACCTGCCTCTCCTCGCTGGCTGCTGCCACTGCAGGGCTGACCTCCACCCCGTTCTCCTTCACATGGTCGCTGATTTGTCTCTGCCCCATCTGCTTCACCTCCTCCGGCTTCTTCAGGGACTTGGAGAAGTCCAGGGTGTTGGGGCGGGCTGGACGCTCCTCTGGAGCTTCTGGCCATGGCAAAGAGTTGGTGGGACCGGGATCCTTCACCTCTGACCTGACATCCGTGCTTGGGAGGGTCTCATCTGGGTCTGGAACAGGGCTGGGATCGTTGTGGCTGCTCATGATAGAGATGTCAAGGTTGTCCTCACCGCTGGGGCTGGCTGGGTCCTGCTTTGCCTCTTGGCTTTGCTCTGGCTCCTCTGGGTTGCTGTGGGCTGGGGAAGGAAAGCAGAGAGGTGCGTGAGGAACATCTCGAGCAAGGCTGGGGTGCAACCATGCTGGGGGGGAGGGCAGCTTAGCTCAGGTGGTCATGGGGCAATTACAGCTGATGCCTGTGGGGTGCCCCTCCGGGCAGGCAAAGCTGAGCCACCCTCTTGGGTAAAAGACTCATTTTGATGGAAAGGAAAAGGACTTTAGGATCAGCAAGTCCTGTTTATGAGGACAGAGTTTGGGTTTTTTCCCCTCTTCCTTCCTCTTTTTTACTTTTTTACTTTTTTTAAAAAAAATTTTAACTTTTATTTGAACAGCTCCAGCACTGAAATTGCTAGAGGTGGAAAGTGGACATGTCATCCATCACCGAGCAGAGACCTTGAAGGCTGGATTTGCTTTGGTAAATCTCTCCGGGAAGTTACAAGGATGCATCTTCTCTCCAAACTCTCTGAGTGATGGAATAAAGTCTCTAAGTTCTTATACTGCTTCAATCATCTTATCTGTGATCCTCACAATAGGGTGTGTGAAATGGGGAGCCAAGGCACAGGGAACATAAGCTGCCCAAGACACATCAAGGAGATCTGCACTGAGAAATCCCTTCCTAGGGTATGAGGGTGTGTACAGAGGGACCTGGACAGCCTGCAGAGCTGAGCCTGTGCAAACCACGTGAAGTTCAACAAGGCCAAGTGTGAGGTCCTGCACATGGGTCAAGGCAATCCCAAGCACAAACACAGGCTGGGTGGGGAATGGATTGAGAACAGCCCCAAGGAGAAGGGCCTGGGGACTTGGGTGATGAGAAGCTCACCATGAGCCTGCAGTGTGTGCTTGCAGCCCAAACCCCAACCATATCCTGGGCTTCATCCAAAGCAGAGTGACCAGCAGGTCGAGGGAGGGGATTATCCCCTTCTATTCCTCTCTTGTGAGCCCCCACTGCAGTGCTGGGTCCAGTTCTGGGGTCCCCAACACAAGAAGGACACGGAGCTGTTGGAGCGAGTCCAGAGGAGGCCACAGAGATGCTCCGAGGGCTCTGGGGACAGGCTGAGAGAGTTGGGGGTGTTCAGCCTGGAGAAGAGAAGGCTCCAGGGAGACCTTGGAGCACCTTCCAGTGCCTGAAGGGGCTCCAGGAAAGCTGGAGAGGGACTGGTGCCAAGGGTATGGAGTGATTGGACAAGGGGGAAGAGGCTCAAGCTGAAAGAGGGGAGGTTGAGATGGGGCTGTGATTCTTGGCCAGGAGAAACCTCGTGTTTCAGGGGAGAAAATAAAAACCTGCTGAGGTCTGCATTTCTCAATAATGTTCTACAGATGTTAGCTGGAGAGCCAGCCAGCACCGGCCCCGAGATAACGTGCCCTTGGTGAGTGAGACAGAACGAAGGTAAGTAAATGGTTATGGGCAATTAATGAGTATTTCTAAAGACAAGTCATTAAGAGTCACTAGCTCCTTTCTGCAAAGTCCCTGGGCTACCTAGGGATGGCCTAAGCTACCTCATCATACCTAAATTAGCAGAATTGTACTGCTGGGACCTGCAAAGTGTCTGGACCAAGCTGTGCAGTGACACCGGGGACAGGGCACTGGAGAAGCACAGGAATGGCCTGAAGATCACCTGCTCAGTAATTCCAAAGCAAAGAGTTAATGCCTTAGTAAACTTACAGAGCCACCGAATCCCAGACTGGTTTGGGTTGGGAGGGACCTTAAAGCTCATCCAATGCCACCCCTGCCATGGGCAGGGACACGTCCCACCACACCAGGTTGCTCCAAGCCCCATCCAACCTGGCCTTGGACACTGCCAGGGAGGGGCAGCCACAGCTTCCCTGGACACCCTGGGCCAGGGTCTCCCCAGCCTTGCAGTCTGGTCAGTGAGAGCCTCTGTGGGGCCACTCTGTGTCTGGCAATGTGGGGATATCTCTGCTAAGATGATCTTAGGGCACTTCACAACTCTTCTTCTCGGTGCACCCAACAGCTACTGAACTGGGCAAGAAGATCTGTTATGGAGACCCATTTTCTCATCTTTTTAAAATTTTCTTGGACTTTGCTTCCAATGTGATGCTTCTGTCTCCTTCAGAGCATCAATTAGAGCACAGAGGTGACACAGCCCCACGGTGCTGATCCGAGTCCTGCTGAGTGCAATTAACGGGCTCCTGCTCGCCGTGAGCTGGTGCTCTGCAGGGGGTGGCACACACTGTCCCCACCCCTTGCTGCTCTTCTGGATCGTGTTTTATTTTTCCAGAGTGCTTGAGGGGGGAGATGAACGGTGCCCAGGGCCCAGGCTCTCATGGTCAGGTTGGCTTCACTGTGTCAGTGTTTCCAACTGAAGGTCCTGACATACCGGGGTGAAGAATGGCTCCAGGAAAGCTGGAGAGGGACTGGTGCCAAGGACATGGATTGATGGGATGAAGGGGAACAGGTCCAAACTGCCAAAGGGGAGATTGAGATTGGATGTGAGGAAGAAATTCTTTGGTGTGAGGGTGGTGAGAGCCTGGCCCAGGGTGCCCAGAGAAGCTGTGGCTGCCCCTCCCTGGCAGTGTTGAAGGCCAGGTTGGATGGGGCTTGGAGCACCTTGGTGTGGTGGGACGTGTCCCTGCCCATGGCAGAGGAGGGGGACTGAATAGCTTTAAGGTTCCTTCCAACCCAAACCAGTCTGAGATTCAATGATTCTATGAGAAAAGAGCAACAACATATTGCTCCGGGTCAGACAGGAACGTCTGAGTTCCTTTACAAGCTTATTAAGTTCCTTTCTTGACTCTTTCTTGCCTCTTAAATTAGGGGGTTGTGGCACAAAGATGGAGAAAAGTCTCCAAACAAGAGCTGGAAGGTGATGGTTTGTGTGTGTATGTGGACCTCAGCAGTTCATGTCAACCAACTTTTTTCTTATCCTAAAGGTCTAAAGGTCATCTGTTTGGGAAACAGATGTACTCTTCATCTGAAACATTTGTCTTGAACCCTTGTTGAGAGCCTGAGAGTGCTGGGGAGCTTGGGCTGTGTCCAGAAAGAAGGTGGTGATGGAGAGAATTGCAGATTTGATGTGTAAGAGCAGCTTCCCCTGGGAAGTGCCAGCCTGTGTCTGCCTGGAGTGAACCCATCGCCAGCGGTGACCGGGACAGGCTGGATGTCCACCAGGATGCATGGGGTGTTGCTTACCCCTGCCCCACGCAAAGCTGCTGCTTCTGGGCAAGCTCCCAGACCTCATCAGCCTCAGGTTTTGCCTCTGCCTGAATTGGTTATTGAAAAGTCAAGCTGAGCCTGAAAACTGGTGTCTGCTCTCCCGGTTGGCTCTAATTCCCCTTATTTTATCAAAGAAGGACAAGACTCAGCACAAATAAACCCTCTGACCCTGCCTGCCCTCAGCATGGCCTCTGCATTGCCAGGAGCCCCAGGTTGCTGTGAACTCTGCAGCATCGGTGACTGTTGCGGATGGATTAACTGCTATGGCAACCTGAGCAGGACCGGGCTGCCAGGGCCAGGACAGACAAACAGCCCTTGGCTTTTCACCTTCCCTGCTGGAACCCAACGTCCTCCCCATGCCCCGTGCAGCCACACATGGATGTGTTTATCTGCACAGCCACTGCTTCTGCTTTGCATGTGATGGCAAACAAGCCTTATGGAGACCAGCTGAGGGAACTGGGGTTATTGAGCCTGGAGAAGAGGAGACTGAGAGGAGACCTTATTGCCCTCTACAGCTCCCTAAAGGGAGGTAGTGAGGCTGGTGTTGGTCTCTTCTCCCCAGTTGCTGATGACAGGACGAGAGGAAATGGCCTCAAGTTCCATCAGGGGAAGTTTAGGTTGGAGATTAGGAAGAAGTTCTTTCCTGAGAGGGTGGTTGGGCACTGGAATGGGCTGCCCAGGGAGGTGGTGGAGTCACCGTCCCTGGGGGTGTTCAAAAAACGGGTTGATGAGGCACTTGAGGCCATGGTCTGATAGTCCAATGGTTAGGAATATGATGGGATAAAGGTTGGACTTGATGACCCTGGAGGTCCCTTCCAACCATAATGATTCTATGATTCTATGATTCTATGAAAATATCTGTTTCATGGCACTGGTCCAGCTGGAGGGTGGCACTGGGACCTTCATGTGCAGCCGTGCCAACGTGCTCTGCCCTCGGGCTGGTACCTGGGTCCTGCCACGCAGCCACTGGTGATGCCCTGTACCCCTCAGCAGGGTCTCCATCAGGGCCTGCATCCCTTGGCAGAAGGTACCAGCTCAGCAGAAAGCACTGGCCAGGCTGGTTATCGGTGATGTGCTGGTGCAGAGAGTGGGTTGAGCCTGAAACTCATTGCATGGGAGGCAGCAAATCTGGCTGGGCTCTCCCTTGCTGTTGGTTTTACAACCAATTCCTGTTGCTTCAACATCTCCGCAAGAAGGAGAAAAAAGAACCTAAAGAGCCACGTGCACCTTTTGAAAAACCCACCCTTGCAGCCTTAAAAAAATAACCCAGGCTTTCCTCTATCGTTCACATTGTCCTCTGCTGGCAGGAGGCAAGGTGGCTTCGGGGGTCAGGGATTTTGGGTTGTTTCTAAGGGCTGCCTGGAGGGAAGGTCCAGCTCTCAGAGGGGGAGCAGGGGCGGTCAGGAGTCTCTGATGGTGTTGGCACTGTGTGTGCCACAGAGCTGGGAGTGTGTGTGATGTGTGATCTGGGCAGGTTTTGCATTTGAATCTGTCGCAGGTGATCGGGGGGTGTCTAACTCAAGCCTGTTACACACGACTTCTATCAGTACCCAGGGGCTGCTCGGAGGTGGAATGAACATGGTAAAGGTTGTGCTCCTGCAGTTCACCCAGGGCCAGCCTGTGCTGGGGTCTAAACCAGCACTCACCACTCTCTGAACCCCTTGGTAGATGCTGACAAGGTATCCACCATCAGCCAAACGCTGCTCCGACCTCATCCCACGATGTTTTGAATCTTGAACTTCCTCCTCAATGATTTCCTCTTCTCCTCAGTGCTGCAGGAGCTGACCTGCTCGGTGTGGATCTGTGCACCCCAAATATTCTCCACCCCCTTGCCCAGAAGCAGTGGATATTCACCCAAGTGGCAACATCACCAGTTAATTCAGTGTCTGCACTGACCTGCTCCATCTCTGGTGCTCCTGGGGGAGGTGGGAGAAGACGCAGCAAATCCCCCCCTCCGAGGGTTTCCCAGCTCCCGTTCCCTTTCTGGCATGGCTAGGGAGAAGTTTTGCTTTCCCCGGATGTTGGGATGTCCCAGGTCCTTGCTTGGCTCTGCAAAGTGTGACTGCAAGCACTGGGATGGCCACCTGGCACGTTTCTCACCTGGAAGTTCTTCCGCCATCTCTGTCTTGAGATCCAGGACGGGCTCAGAAGAAGACACGGGGTTCTGGGGGCTGTGCTCCATTTCTGAAGGCTGGGGAACAGGCCAGGAGCTACCTAAAAAAAAATAATCAAGACCCAAAGAAGAAAATCTTAGAAGACAAGTGATGAACAGGGAGTGGGAGAAGGGCCTCGGGGTGTGTGTGTGTGGTGGCCATGCTCCACAACTAGTTGTCTACAGAGTCTAAAGCAGCTCCCAGAGCACCATGCTCGGTGCCCAGGGTGGGGAGTGACCTGGGCAGCATCTGCAGGGATCCTCCCCAGTGCCTCCCAGACCCTTTCTTGGAGTCTTTGGTCTTGGGGTCTTCTTGGGTTCAGCTTTGGGCAATGCCTGGAACCACCTCCCACAGCCTCCCACCATGTATTGCTATGTGTTCTCCTTCTTTGAAGCTCTTCTGCCTCTTTCCTAAACCTTTATGTCACTGGGTTTCAAGATATTTCTTTGTTTACACAGAATTTGCAAGCAGTGAGGAAATACAGAAGTGTTTATCCTAAGCTAAGCTCAGTGCTCCAGTTCTTCCATCTTTTTAATTCCTGACATTTCTGTGCAGACACTTCAATTTGCCATCTAGCACAGATAAAGCTTTGGGTCTGACTCTATTTCCTGCCCCATACAAGGGATTGTCCTCTCTGTGACTGAGCCTCAGAGCTGGATCACCCCTTGTCTTGCAGAACACAGGTGCTCCACTCATCTGAGATGGTGGCTTCATGTGTCACGCTGGGAAAAAACCTCTCCCTTTCCAACAGCTCATCCCATGGACACGGCAGCTAAGTGGAGCTTTCTCAGTGGACAACTACTGGGTCTGACGAGCAGATGGAACCCTTCATGGACAAAGCCCTCCATGAGCCACCCTGCAGTGAAGCCATCTCTGCTCTGGCAAAGGGAGAAGAAGGATTTGGCCAAGGTCACCTTGATTTGGCACGTGATCTAAACGTGCTTCACCTCTCCATGGGAAGCAAGGGGTGGAATTGGGTGCCCCAACCTCCGAAAAACCAACAGCTGAGCAGCTTCTTATAGTCTGCGGTTGCCAGAAGCCAGGAGGTCAGGGGAACCTGGCCATGTTCCACCTCCACAGTCCAGCACTTCTAGGCTGGAATAAGATGCTGCATCCAGGAGAGGGCAGCAGGATCCCAGCATGCTCCGTGCCTATTGCCACCGTCACTCCTTGTGGTTTCTGAGAGTCAACTCCTGACTCTTCCCTAAGCTGGAAGCACTGCCTCCTACCTCCCCTGACAACCATCTTGACCCAGAGACTCTGGCAAAGTCTTTGTGGTCAGGGTCTGTCAGTGTGTCTGTGATGATTTCTAATTAACATCCCCCAGGAGCTATTTTTGCCCCCTCGTTAAGCAGAGGCTTAGTCTTCTGCCCCAAACTGAGATCTGGAGGAGGACATCTGAGCTCAATCCAAAGCCATGGGGCCCTTGCAAACCCTTGTGGGAGGCGCATGGGACCACGCAACAGCCATGGTAAGTGATGTCCTCTGGAGGTCTGTCCTCTCTCTCCTGCGGTGACAAGAATTTGATGGAATATATTCAGGAAGAACTTCTTTCCTGTGAGAGTGCCAGAGCACTGGACCAGGCTGCCCAGAGAGGTTGTGGAGTCTCCTTGGCTGGAGACATTCAAACCCCGCCTGGATGCGTTCCTGTGTGATGGACTCTAGATGACCCTGCTCTGGCAGGGGGTTGGACTGGATGAGCTTTCGGGGTCCCTTCCAACCCCTGGGATTCTGTTATTAGGTGATTCTGTGAATATGATGGGATAAAGGGAATATGATGGGATAAAGGTTGGACTTGATGATCCTGGAGGTGCCTTCCAACCATAATGATTCTATGATTCTATGACAAGTGCCCTCACTCGCAGGACACGGGGAACAGCAGCCATCACCTCCACATGAGACAAAGGAACATGGCTTTGACTTGAGCTCCTGGCCCACAAGTGGAGTAGGAAAGAGCTTTTAGAGGAAGAACCTCAACGCTGAGACTCCATCACCGCGTTTTCATGGCTGGTTCCCCAGGCTCATGGCTGAGGTTCCCCAGGTACCTCCCGAACACCTGCCCAGCACCCAGCAGACCCTCTGAGGGGACCAGACCACAGGGTTCCTGCTCCCACATGCCGTGAGGCAGCGAATGAGAGCTGCTGTGACAGCCGGCGCCTATTAAAGATTTAAGCGCAAGCTGTCAGCGCTGCTGCTGAGGACGGGCTGTGCCTCTTATAGCTCCCTTCTTCGCCGATGTTAATAGGATTGGAGGGAGGAGGAGAGGTGGCCACGTGCCATTGGGGACTGTTTTTTTCCTCCCAGAGGATTTGCATGCTTTCTTTTCACTCATCTTCCAGCATCCCTGCTCGGTTCTCCTGGATTTCGGGTTAATCTCTGCACAGGGAGGTGGTGCAGCCAGGGAGCTGAGGCAGAGGGGTCTGGGCTCTGCTTCGTGTCCTCTGTTGAAAAAACAGCATCAATCCCCGTTTTGTTTGAAATTCCAGCTGGGCAAGGGCTGGAGTTTCCATTTTTGCAAGGGCTTTTTGGGATCGGAAGCCTGGAATAAACACAAAGAATTTCATCCTTGTCTGCAAAAGGAGATGCTGAAATCCAAACCCGTGCCAGCATCACTGCTGGAGCTTTTAAACTTCCCCTTTTTGTGATGCTTCTTATAAAAAAAATAATCAAAAGGCATTTTGACATGATGCAAGCTGCCTGAACATGTGATTGCCTTCTAAATCTGAGCAAAACCAGACAAATCTCAGGACATCATTAAGGTTGAATCCATGGTGATAAAGGTCTGTTTCATCCTGGTTTTTCTTTCCAGTTCTACTTAACACTTCACTCCCTCATTTTTCCCTTTGGTTAATTTAATTGGTTAAATGAATTAAGGCTGTGAATCACTCGGATCAATTGATGTTGGGGGGACATAGTATAAATAGTTTGCTTAATTGCCTGGAGCCAAAGGTGAGGTAGCAAACTCCATGTCTTCTTCACCAATAGGGTGGTTTTTTTGGGAAAGAGTGGGAAGGGAAGAGGGTAACCAACATTCCTGAGGGGCTTTTACCTGGAAGGCTGCAGTGCCGGGACAGCTGCCTGGAGAGTTGGCCTCGCACAACGGGACCTAGAAACAAAGGAGAAGGTGTGGGTCTGGCTCTCTGCTCCACCATGACAGCTTTCTGGTGGCCTCTCTTCACATGAGCAAAGCCATTTGGGAAGGGTGCAAGGAAATAAAAAGAGTACTGTGGTTCCATCCGGTGAAAAATGATTTCCAGGGAATTTCCGAAAAAGGTGGTGGATGCCCCATCCCTGGAAATGTTCAAGGTTGGATGGGGCCCCAGGCAACCTGGTCTAGTGGAGAATGTCCCTGCCCATGGCAGGAGGGTTGAACTAAACGACCATTATGGTCCCTTCCAACTTGAGCTGTTCTGTGATTCCTGTGGGTATGCACCATGAACCCAGCCAGGTTTCAGAGTGTGTGATGCATGGCCTTCTTTCAAAATGTCTCTGGTAGGTGTCCTGCTGCTCTCCTCTGGAGCCTTTCATGCCTTTTTGAAGTAGGGAGTGAGCTGACAGCCCCCTTAACCCAGCAAAAAGGTCACCAGCTCAAACCCATCTTACTGTTTCCATTAAACTGACCATTTTTTGGAGGGAACAATTTTTTCAAAGATGTCCTCCAGGTGCAGGGACAAGTCAATGGGTCAGTGCACCCCTTCCCCACAGATGAGGAAGATTTGGGAGCAGAAGAACCCCCTGGGTTAGGATGTCTCCCTTGGTACTCTTGAGGGGGTCACAAGCCTGGGCATCACAACAACCATCTCTGGGCACCGCAGCAACCATCTCTGGACATCACAACAACCATCTCTGGGCACCGCAACAACCATCTCTGGGCGTCACAACCATCTCTGGGCACCACAACAACCATGTCTGGGCATCACAACAGCCATGTCTATGTACCACAACCACCATCTCTGGACATCACAGCAACCATCTCTGGGCATCACAACCATCTCTGGACATCACAGCAACCATCTCTGGGCACCACAACAACCATGTCTGGGCATCACAACAGTCATGTCTATGTACCACAACCACCATCTCTGGACATCACAGCAACCATCTCTGGGCACCACAACAACCATGTCTGGGCATCACAACAGTCATGTCTATGTACCAAAACCACCATCTCTGGGCATCACAGCAACCATCTCTGGGCATCACAGCAGCCATGTCTCTACTCATGCTTTTCCCACCTGGAAGAGCAAAGAAGTTGTCCTCTTGCCCCTTGGAGGTCTGAAGGACAGCCCCTGGTTTTTACCACTGGAAGCCTGAGCTGCAGAAAGGTGTAAACAACCTGTTTTCTGCTTGCAGGGGAGGAGGGGAAGGTCTGGAGAACAATCCCAAATGGTTTATTAATTAATTTAGTTTTAATGAATTGATTTATTCATTAATTTAGTTTTGTTGTGGAAGAACAGTGGGCTGAAACAAGACATTCCCTCTCTGGTTTTAGCCGGTTGCTATTGAAAAGAAACTTGCCCTAGAAACCCATTAATCCAACGTGGAGAGACAGGTTAAAATTACACTTAATCTTGAAATATTGCTTGAAAAGGGGAAATTGGAATATTTCGATGAAAAGCTGCGGGAGGAAGCACATTTTTACACGTCAAAAAAAGGGGTTTTCAGCACCATTTCCCGGGCTTCCTCATGAATTTGTGACTAGTCTTAATTAACTCCAAACCTGACATTTTCAGCAAAGAAATGGTTCACCTGAGCCTGTCTGCAAAGATCCATTTAGGAATTGTGCTTGCTCCTGTACCTGGCAAGCAAATTGGAATAATAATAATTAAAGGCAGAATTACAGGCTGCTCGCGTGCTTCTCATACACGGGGAAAAAAAATTAGCTCGTCTCACATTAAGTCAACAAACAAGTGGGTAATGGAGAGCAGTTAATATGTTTTCCTGAGGGCTTTTTGATAAAGGCCATCAAAGAGGCTTTTAAGGAAACTCAATAGCCAAAGGGGGATGGTTGAACTTTCACAGTGTATTAAAATCTTATTAGGACGGAGAAAAGAAGCAATGGAATCAAGAGTTCATTCTTGACATAAATAATATCATAATAGGCTGTCCCTGAGAGCCCATCCCAGGATGGAAGTCTTTTATTAACCATGCGAGGGGAAAAGAGTGAGCTGTCAAGTGGAAAAAAATTCTGCAGGGAATAGAAAATCCTACCAGGTGGGCGAGGGTGGGATGGGGAAGGGCCGCTGAGGGAGAAGGCAAAAGGCAACGTCATTTGAACTCTTCATGCACCTTGGTGGGTTTTCAATCAGCCTTGGTGGCTCAGGAGGGGGGCAAAGGGAAAGAGGAGCCCCCGGTGTAGTGATGAGCTGGCTCAGTAGTCAGCATAGGCTGCGTTGGGCAGGGGGATGAGAAACCACAGAAAATAGAAAAAATACCTTTAGGGGACAAGCTTAGACCTGGCCTCTTCTCCTCAGGACAGAGAAGATTAAAGTTCTGCCCAAAGACCTTCAGTAAAACTGTGAAGGGCCTAAAGGGAGCTCTACAGTGGGGAGGGTGAGCGCAGGATAGTCAAGGCTAAAGGGGACAGAAATCAGGACAGAGCTGATGGGACCATTGCCACCCTCATACAAACACAGGGTTTTATGGAAAGCCCCCCTCTTTAGGGAATTCTTCCTGCCAAAACCAGTTTAGGTAAGGTTGAACATGGTCAGGGACAGAGCCGGCGATGCTGCAGGGCTGGGGGCATTGCCCACCAGCTGAGGGTAGGGAGGAACTGCCCGGAGAGGGGTTAATGCCAACCAGAGCAGGGTTCCTTCCACCTCGGCCTGAAATCTCTGCCTGGCACTGTCAGAGTAGGACACACACCCTGATAAATCCCCACCCCGTGGGCTGATTTTCTAATGGCACAGCCTGCGCTCCCATGTGTCATTTCTAGATGAGCCAGGGCACTTAATCCCCATGGTTTATTCATTATTAGGAAAGCTTTTCCATTTTCTTTTAGCATCATTCAGGGATGAACACGTCCAGTGCTGAGTTCATATTTCTGAGAAGGGAGTGATAATTGGATGCTGGGTGTGCAGCCCGGAGGGAGAAAGGGCAGGGGATGGGTGGGAAGGCTCCGGTGTCGGCATCGCCCCACGGTCCAGGCTTTCCTGCTGCTGCCCATCCTCAGGAGCTCCCTCTCTGCAGCACGTCTGTAGCAGGAGGAAGGACAAGGCTGTGATGTTTTTCAACCCTGTCGTTTGTAGAAGAATTAATCAGAGAAATGCAGCCCACCAGGCTTTAAGGTTGGAGGCAAATCCTTTTAAATCAATGTCACTGAGGTCCCATCCACCGATTATTTAGATAATGGCTTGAGTATTTAGTTTATTTGATTCTAGTCTTCAAAAGCCCCAGATTTCATTTCAGATCGGATGTAAAATAACATGAAACATAAAACAGAGCTTGGCTGGATTACATCTCCCTACTTGGCTACACAGGTAGGTGAGGGCAGGCACTGCCCTGGTAAACACACGTGGGATGGCCAGGAGGAAAGCCAAGGGATGAACACAAGCCTGTAGCTATCTCCTCCCTGATAAAATTCACAACAAGGCTCATTTCAGCCTTGTCATGGTGGGTGAAGGGCAGAAAGATACTGCTGGGCATGGAGAGTACCTTCAGATGGTCAGGGTTTGGTGGCCCTACAGGGGGTTGTAGCTTCTCCTTGGAAATAAGGGTCTAGGAGGAGAAAACCGAGAGTGAAGGAGAAAGGTCCTGGCTCAGAAGTGGGATTCCTCCTTCTCTGCTCTTTCCCAGAGCCAGGAAAGGCTGTGGTGGCCTGGTGGCTGGGTGGTGGTGGGGTTGTAGGAGATGTTAGTGGAAGGGACACCACCACTGTCACCTGCAGACCAGGCTGAGGGGCTTGGGGGCTGGAAAGCCAGGACAACTGGGGACTCCTTGAAGAACTCTTCAGCAGAGGCAACCCCACAAGCTCCTGAGTTGCATGAGTTCACGGCCAGACACCAAGAACCTCATTTGGGTGCTTCAGTTGCCTGCTAGAGTCCTCCCCCCTCTGTTTATTGTATGGTGAGATGTTTAAATTTAGGTGTGGTGCGTATGGTCCCCCCCAGCTCATTTCCTGCAGAGATACCAGTTCTGATAGGGCTCTGGGAGGAAGTGCAGGCTAAGGAGAAGACCTCCTAGCAGCAGGGAGGTGTGCAGGTAGGCACTGGCAGAGAAGAGGAAGAGAAGATAATGTGAACCAGCAAGATCAGAGATAAGGCTGAGAGGGGAATGAGAGAGCAGCATCTGCTCCTGGGCCAGGCTGCAGGGTGGGCTGACCCAGCAGGGTGGTGGGTGCTGGCAAAGCCCATCCCTGTGTACACCCATCAGCGAGGGTCTGGTGACAGTGTTAGCATTAAAACTGCTGGACTTAGGCATGGGAGGACATTTATTCCAGGCTGTGGCTGAATCTGGTGGCATCCCTCATTAAAATATCATTGCTGCTTCGTGCCTTGGGACACAAAGCTCTGGCCCTCAGTTTTACAGTCAGCAGTTTCAGGGGTCTGCCCAGGCCAGGGGAGTGGCTGGATGTATTAATCCTCCCTTTCTCATAGGCACAGGATCCTAGGGGATCATCTCTGATGGATGTTTGTGTAACCTTAAATCTTCCAGGCAGGAGATACCAGTCCTCCCCCAGAGACCTGTCTCTGCCTCACGACTGTAGCTGATGTCTCCATGTTATGACTGTAGCTGGTTTTTGTAATGTCCAACCCAAAGCTTTGCTGCAGTGAATTAATTGGTTTTATCCTCATCTTTCTCCATGGTTGGTCCAGTACACTTGATGACCACCCATTTCATAATTGAAATTTCATAATTTCATAATTCTTGAGGCCATGGTCTAATGGTTAGGAATATGGTGGGATAAAGGTTGGACTTGATGACCCTGGAGGTCCCTTCCAACCATAATGATTCTATGATTCTATAATTAAACTTCACCCAGTCACGGACCATTCTCACATCTTCTGCTTCCCAGACTAAACAAACCCTACTTCTTTAACATTTCCTAATAAGCTGTGGTAGCTGAACCTCATCTTACTACTCGTGCTTCTCCTCTGGACTTCCTCCAGCTCATCAACATCTTTCTTATCCCATTGGCCCAAAGCGGGCAGGGCGTCCCAGTCCCAGCCTCAGGCTGAGAAGAACAACGCACCTCACATCTCCCACAGCTCTGTGTCCTGCAAACACATCACTATCTGATGCACATCCGGCTTGCAAAGGCCTCCACCCTTTCCAACTCGTGCTGGCAAAGCCCTCCCAGCTCGGAGCCGCCCATGTGTGTGGGACTGGGTCCAGTTCTGGTCTCCCCAACACAGGAAGGACACGGAGCTGCTGGAGCGAGTCCAGAAGAGGCCATGAGGATGATCGGAGGGCTGGAGCAGACCAGACCTGCCCACGCAGACCTCAGCTCAAAAACATTGGCACCAGCCATACAGAGATTAGAGCTCGGTCTTCAAGCTGAAACCATTAATTCTGGATTATTTTGTGTTTTTCCTTTGCCTCCCCTGTGTTTCCAAGGTTTGATCCCCCGCTGGTGAGGCTGATGTTTCGTTAGAGGTGAGGTCCCCACATCCTCCACAGCAGGCTCGAGGCCCCACAGACTCATTTCCCGAGTGGTCTCCAGATTGCCCAGGGCTGAGCTCATGACCAAAGCTCCCAGACGAGCGGCTTTCCTAGGAAGCTCCGTGCTGGAAAACACAGCCTGGAGAAAATAAACTCTCCCAAGCCACAGAAAAAACCCCAAACCTGCAATTTGTGCCTCGCTGCCCGCGAAGGGCCGGGGTTGTGCTTTCCAGCAGGGTAAAACACAGGGTGGAGATGTTATTTTGGGGAACGGCTGAGCCCCTTGGAACCTCTCGAGAAATGGAGAAGGTCCCCCAGCCCTGTTTGTGCAGATGTGGTGTTGGGCTGGGCTCCAGGCCACGTCCTCCCCCCGCCAGGATGGCTTCAGCAAGATTACACACAGGGGGAGTGGAGAAGAAGCTGTTTTGCAGGTGGTGCTGAGTTATTCCAGACATGAAGCGCAAACACAACTGCGAACAAATGGAATCCCCTCCTCCCACCCTAAAAAACCTCCCTGGTCTGTGCTGGGGATGAGTGGTGGAGCTGGGCAGGACAGCAGGAGGTGGTGAGTTTTGGCTGGGGATGCTCTGTGGAGGATGGGACCCTCTGGCACAGTGGGCACCTTCACCTTGATGGAGCTGGGCTGTTTTCTGAAGCTCCAGGAGCTGGTTCGGGGTAAGAAGCCTTTCAGGGGCTGTGCTTTCTCCTCCTCTTGGCTTCCCATCACTCTGGGCCTCAGCCTTGACCAGCATCAAGCCTTCCTCCATCCCTAGAGTCCTGCCATTCACCTGTTTTTGACAAATTTCCTTTCAAAAAAACATCCTTGAGGGCTGTGCTTGGACTTGCCCCATCAGCCCAGACCTGAAGGTACAACTGGTGGGTGCCAGCCTGGGCTGTCAAAAAAAGGGAAGAAAGTCAAGCATGGAGCCTCCTTACAGTGAATAATTGCTAACGGCTCAGCCTGGTGAGAAACAGATTTAAAAGTAAATAATTGCTTGTACCAGGTAGTAAAGCAGGAGGAGGGGACCTCACTGTTGGCCACAGTCATTCAGCAACCATCTGCATGAAGCATCAGGGCTCTGCTTACCACCTTGTCCTGCTCAGCAGCTGACAAAGGCATCTGTCGGGTCATTAACTCGAATTTCCTGATCAGTGTCGCTGCCAGAAGGACCATCAATTATTGGTCATCTTGCACACAGGTTGCTCCAGTGTGTCATTATTTCATCACCTTTAATCAGCCTCCCATGACAGAGCTTTGCTCTCCAGGGTTGGCGCCTGGAGCAGGTGTTTGCTTAATGGTCCTCTCTCTTTCAGCAGTGGGTCACTTCCCTGTGGTGTCTTCCCTGGCGCAGCCTGGGTCCAGAAGCCCAAAGAAGTGTCCAGGACAGTGGTGGATGTTGAGAGGAGAAGCTGGTTTTGGATTGATTGACTTCTTGCACTGATTGTCCCCCTCATGGGGATGAGCATCAGCAGGAGTATCTTGATTCTACAACTTAGGTGTCTCTGGGGGCTTCTGTTGGAGTCTGTGGAGAGACCTCTAATGCCCCTGGGTTAGATGTCTAGGTGTCATCTCCACACAGGTGTCTGACCTTCCAGCACTGCTTGCTTCCCCTGCTGGACAACCCCTACCAACAACAGAGGCCCTGAGGACAACTAGTTCAGACTTTCACTTACAACTTGAACAAATTCTTTTATGCTGAGGGTGGTGAGACACTGGCCCAGGTTGCCCAGAGGGATGGGAGATGCCCCATCCCTGGAAACACTCAAGGTCACGTTGGACGGGTCTCTGAGCAACCTGATCTGGTTGGAGATGTCCCTGATCACTGCAGGAGGTTGGACTGGATGAGCTTTAAAAGTCCCTTCCAACCCAAAGCGGGTGACCAAGCTCCTAGGGGACACTGTCTCCTGGTGCTTTCTCACCTCTCCAGGCCAGCGGCCCCCTCCTGAGGAGGTTGTCCATGCTTTGGCATCGCAGGAGTGGAGCTCAGCCTGAGCACACGGGTGGTGCCACAGTTGTCCTCAGCCCCCTCCGAGATCTTGATAATTCTCTGAGAGTACACAGAGCTCCTGATCTTATCATTGGTGGGATGTGCATCTGCGTGGGAGGTCACAGTGACCACTGCCAGCCAGGACAGAGCTGGAATCTTGGCCATGAGCCCATGGGGAAGCCTCCTTTGCTCTGGGGGGGGGATGGGGAGCTGATCACAGTTCTCCTCTATGAAACCTGCAGCCCCTTCCCAGGGACTCATCCCAAAAATGTGCCTCTGTTGTGTGCTAATGTTCCCTCCAGACTCCCATCGAGAGGAAATTTTGCAGGGAGGAAGGAAATAATTGCTTCCAGAGGAATTTCTAGTGGCTTTTTAATGGTTGGCTACACAAAGAAACCCAAAGTTTCTGGAATAAAAAAGAGGGAAGGGAAGGGAAGGGAAGGGAAGGGGAT
>VZRW01005982.1:140230-152259 GCA_013398125.1 Aegotheles bennettii | reverse complement strand
TCGTCACAGCCCTCCAAGTAGATTCTATCCCATTGACCACAACTCTCTGACTTCTTCCTTTCAACCAGTTCACAATGCACCTCACCACCTGATCCCCCAGACCACACTTCCTCAGTTTAGCTGCAAGGATGCTGTGGGTGACAGTGTCAAATGCCTTACTGAGATCAAGATAAACCACATCTACTGCTCTACCATCATCTATCCACCTAGTTATTTCCTCATAGAAGGCTATTAGGTTGGTCAAACATGACTTCCCTTTGGTAAAACCATGTTGACTGCTACTAATGAGCCTCTTATCCTTGATATGCCTGGACACGATGCATAGGATAAGTTGTTCCATCACCTTTCCAGGGATGGAGGTGGGGCTGACCCGTCTACAGTTACCCGGGTCCTCCTTTATCACAGTTAACGGTTTTATTTTTTTCTAATTAACAAAAAAAATCTAAGTTTTTTTCCAGGGATGGTTCCATTAACATATTTTTTTGCCATCATAGGGCTTTCCAGTAACAGGAATAATGTCTTTTATTGTTTACAGGATGGAGAGGGTTTTGGTTTTATTATAAGTGGTCTTGCAATTATGTTAATTACTCACTTTGTCTTGATGAGCTTCCTTCAATAGGCACTAACAGTAATATGCACTACTTAATCCTGGAATCCCTAGCATTAACTTAAGTTGGGGGATTCATCAAATGTCTGATAAAGTATCAGATGTGTTGACTTAGGACTTTTACCTTTTCACACTTGGTGCCTGAACACAACTAAAACATGATATATTTAGTGAACCTCAGTACATCAACTTTTGTTAGATAGCTGTGGGCTGCAAACTTGTAACATTATTGCTTGACAGCATTTAGTATAAACTATTTTTTATTATTATGAAATAAAATACATTTATTTGCTGCAAACATTTTTCCAGGGTTTAACTTTTTCCAAAGGATTTGGGTGAGGGTTTTTTTCTAATCAGTGTAACTCTCAATCTACTAATTTTTACTGTTTCTGGTTTGAACCTGTTATTCTCCCTTATTTTCTTGGCATTATACATAAAATATCACCATCATGTAATAGTCCTGCAGTCTTTCATTGACTGGAATCTTAAAAGTCACATTTCATTATTTCTCTCAGACAGACTGTTGCATAACATGAAGGATCAAGGTCAAACGATATATGAAGAGAGACTTTTGATTCATTCATATGGTTGTCTTCAATTCCTTCTTCACTACTTTCCAAAAAATATGACAGATTCTGCACATTTTTCAAAATGGGTCTGTAGCATCCAGGTATATTCAGCTGTAATGGGGACACTCTGAATTTGCACATCTGCAGCTCATCCTTAGAAAGCCTTTCATGGTACCATTGCCCAACTTTATTAGTGGGATACTTGATACTATGTCCCACCATTGGAAGAACCACCTTCAAAGAATAAAACAAAACATATTTTAAATTAAGTCCATCATTTTCCTTTAAATAAATGTGATTACAATTTTAAATGTGTCTAAACCTTGTGTTTTGGAGCCTGAAATAGTAAAACAGCACCTTCTTTTGCAAAATAAAGCTGTGCAAGGCAGGAATCTTGGATGTACTTAAAGTAGAAAAAATAATCGATGTATCAGGATTCCAAAAACAAACTAGAAATACACTAACATGAACTTCCTTGCTTGTTGGGAAAGATACTGCAATAAACACATCATGTTGCCTATTTAAGACTTCACAGCTATGCACTCTGAACCTTCAAAAATTAGATCAACTGCTCTTGAATGTTTTTGCCAGCAGACTGAAAAAAATTCAAAGTATTTATATTCAGCTTCAAGATAAATATTGCCATACCACAAACGACACTGTACTCATTTCCAATACAAAGTACATATTCTTTCCTCCTGTTTGTTATGACAGTGAAGATTAGTTCACATGTGTTTTCTTTAATGTGCATTCTGCATGACTGAACCAGTTAATTTAATCACATTTTTAAAACAAAACATTTTCTAGAACATATTTTTGAAACAAAACATTAATCAAAGAGATCAACAACACTGAATTTTTCATACAGACTTACTTGGTTTATAGAGTATTTGTTAACTGACTCTTCTGAAGCAGTGACTACATGAACCTGACAAGACATCTAAGAAGTTAAGAAAAAAAAAACATTTTAAAAAATAAAACATAACTTTACTTTATATTAAACATCTCTACTATTTTTCATACCTGAAACGGATTATTGTCCTTGTACTAGTCAAATAACTTTAGAATCCTTTATGAATTTGGGAGTACAGTGCATAGTTCCTAAAATAATCTGTTTACTGGTAAATGGTATTGTATTAAATATTTACTGATGCTAGCTACCACTAACTAGCAAACTATCACTACAAACTCATATTCTTGGAGTTTGAGGTTAACTGGGCCAATGCAATCTTGTGCTACATCAGCAAAAGCAAAAATACTAAGAAAAATGTTTTCTATTAAATAGGAATATATCTGTATTAAACTCAGTAACTCAGTACCAAATTCGATACCTCATTTTATTTGATCTACTTGTTTTATTACCATTCACTCTTAACATTGTTGGAAGAAAAATCACAATGGAAACAGAAGCCACTCTGCAGGGACTGAAGGTTATTCAGTAACCTTCCAAGTGCTCTTGCTTTCAAATCTGTAAGATGTTCACCCAAAAGAAATGAGATACGTTCTTCCTATGCACACACCTGTTTATTATCCAGTAAAACACTGCAAAATTCTATGCTTTATCTGATGATCAGGAGAAAGATGGAATCATAGAAGCATTTAGATTGGAAAAGATGGTTAAGGAATCCAGCGTAAAGCTAACACAGCCAAGTCCACCACTAAACTATGGCCCTAAGCACCACATCTACAGGTCTTTCAAACACCTCCAGGGTCGGTGACTCAACCACTTCCCTGGGCAATTTGTTCCAGTGCCTGACAACATTTTCCATGAAGAAAGTTTTCCTAATATCCAATCTAAACCTCCCCTGGTACAACCTGAGATCATTCCCTCTTGTCCTACCACTTGCTACTTGGGAGAAAAGACCAAATGCTTCCTCAGTAAGAAAAAGGTATGCTAACCCTGAAAGAAGAGATGGCTTCAGAATTGACTTCAGCATGTATACACTCCATCATTGGTTTCTGCTCATTGGCTCACCCATGGCTACACACAGCACCCAGGCTGTGCTGTGGATGAGCAGAAGCACTTCCTTGCCCTTACTACTTTCCCAAGAAGACTGCTGCAATTTTTGAACAGCTGTTAACAGTTTAGACCCACTGTCCATCTGTTTTAATTGCCTGAATACATGAAATAGTCCTACACATGCTTTGGCTGCGTAGCTGCAATGAGATTACCAGTTCAGTCTGAGGCCAGCTTCCACCATGGGCTTATGTTCATTAATATATATAACGGGAAGGTCTGACCTGGAAAGCAAGACTCCAACACGCACTGACCGATAATACAGGCACACTCAGAGTCCACTCTGAAGGTTTTCCCCAGTCAGATCCTAAGAAGAGCATTATATACCATGCAGGATAAATTCTTACATATATAATTTCTGACATTCTGTTCCTTCTCACTTGAATAAAGTGAACAGTCAGAACAGATAAAAGCTGCTAATATACATCTAGCCTATATAACTACTTATGGTAAATCAGAAAGAGCCACATCACTTTTCACCTTTGTCACTAGTATTAAATATTTTAATGAATGAACCAAAATAAAAACATTAGAGTATGTCTGAGTGTCTGAGTATGTATTCAAGTGCACTAAGCTTGCTTTTTTTTTTTTAACAAGAATTATTTTATGAAGACTCACCTTGTCATTCAGGGAAACACTTTCATCCTTTTCTTCTGAGAAGACAAGATCACCCTCAACAACTTTAGAACCATAGATATTCAGTCTATATGATGCTGCTTCATTCCAAATTTTACTGCAATAAGCATGGACATAAAATATGCGCATGGAATGAGGAATACTGAGCCATCCTTTGGTACAACCTTCATGATTTACACCATAGCGATTTAAAGCTCGTAGCAACATCTTCTCCCTCGCTTTAAATTCTGGCAGCATCACGAGTGCACCCTTCGCATCTTCTGATATAAACAAAAATAACTGTATAAGTAATCCCTATTTTTTCAAATATTACCTGTCAGGAAAAAATACACTTAAGATGATCAAACAATCAAGTAGGGAAAAATTATGCCAGTCTAACTTCTTTATGCTGATTTTTAGGTTATTATTCCCTTTCCTTCAATCAATGTGTCATGTCAGACAAATTTCATCTTGGATTAAATTTATCAACACAGTCCATTAATTCTATCCTATTTCACGCAGTATAAACTAAACTAGCTGTCCTTCAGTTATTTTTTGTTTTTGTTTTTTTTTTTTTTAGAAACTTAATTCATCACTCCAAAGTTTTTTTTAGATCCGGAAACTGAAAGTAAAAACCAAGCTATAAAAGAACATTAAACCTCTACTTTATCTCATTTGAGAACAGGTACTTTATAAGAGGTAAAAAACTTGTTTTTATTTTAAAGGTACAATTTGCATTGGCCACCGGGAAGTCTGCGCACCAATCAAGATGAAAATATATTTAATCAGATTTGTACTACATTATATAAATCTTGTATATTTAAAATTTTATGGTTTACATATTTACAAGTGATTATCTGATGAAGTCTTTTGCATAGCCTTTTACCTTTTGCTTTCAGGAAAAGGCAAGCAGCTATTTTCAGAGTCTACAACAATGTACAGCACAGAATGATTCGTAGTATCTTTTTTGTGAAAGCAAATATATTTGTGTCTCTTGAAGTTACATATCATAGTTGTCCTGTCAATCTATAGTGATAAGGCGGCTAATAGATGTGGAATATTTGAAAAGAACAGATATATTTGAACTTGAGAGTAACTCCAATTTTGAAGTTTTGGAGAGAAAGTTGAATGATAAAAACAATAAATATTACAACAGCACACTTTTACTTTTGCAATAATTTGTTGATTTTAGTTCAAGACAGAAAGAAGGTAGATCACAGGAAAGCATGGAAGAGATACGTAGTTGAAGAGATGTAAAACCAAAGCCCAAGGGTGCAAAAAACAAGAGCTAAGACTGTTACAGAAATCTCAGAAAATTAATGCCCACATGTGGTAAGTGCTGAGTATGACTTGGGTGCCTCATTCCTGTACACTTCCTTTATTAGGAAGGTAAATTTTATATTCCAAAAACAGACAGATAGAAGGAGGCTAAAACTGCTTTCATAAAAATACCTGTCTTTTCCAGCATTATGCTGTACAGTGTTTCTTTCTATACTGTCTTGAACATTAGTACATTAGTTTTCCACTTTTGCACATTTAGGGCCTCATGCCCATCTAATTTTTAACTGTGCAACTCTACTGAGTTCCACAGAATAAGCTATTAAGTGGTATAAAGCATCAGGCAAAATATAAAGTATCTCTCTGTGAAGCAACACCTTATTCCCTCACAACACCAACCCTGAATAAATCTACAATTTAACTGGACATACCAGTTTGAAGAAAGTATCTTTTTGCGTTGTTTACAGGGTCATCAGTATCTTCAGGTGTGAAGAATAACTTCACAGCTTTCACCTTCAGAGAAGAATATTAATTTATTTATTTTTTGGCATTAAAATATAACAATTTGTCAATTAAACAGCCAATCCTGCATCCAATTCTGTGTTAACATATTCTGCAACCTCTCAAAATTGTATCATTTCTTTAAGGTCAAAGTCAAATCCTCCCCTACACAGAAGATGCCATGAACAGCAAACCAATGTGGTTGTGTTCCCTCTCAGATTAGAAAAAGGTTTTAGTCACACAGAAGACACGAGACAGCTTTCAAAGCTCTATGATAAATCAGTCTTCTTCTTGAATATTCAGTTAGAACTCCTCCACTTTGTAATGCCATCATTCTATCCTGAACAGGAAGGTTCCTTCTTTCCCTTTTGCATGTTTCGTTCAAAATTTAGACTGAACACTTCCCACAGTCTCACACAGAGGGACAACAATCTTTCTTTTTTTCATACTGATCTGTATTAGGTTAGATGGCACTGTGACAGGGAAAACACTACACTAATCTCTGCTACTCTCAGCACCAGTGGAGCCAAACAATTTGCTAGCACTTATACCAACCTCTGCCATCTGGTTCTTGTCCTCCTCTGTATTAGACTGTGCAAGCACATACTGGCACATTTTTAATGTAAATAGTAATTCCTACATGTTTTAAATGTAAAAAGTACCCCATTTAAGACTAGAGATTTAAATTATTACTTTTCAGGGACTGGCACCTGGTACCAACAGCTAACATACCAGAACTCAAAATGTCAGATACATCAACGGTAACTTTTACGGGCTGCCCTCAAATCTTGATTCTTCTTATATTTGGAGGATAGGTTTTCCTGACTTTTCTCAGAATCAAAACAAGAAAAGGATACTCAAGTATCCATTTAACTTTATGTCTGATTCTGTTTTAGACCTGTGCCAAGTACTATACCACATACACTAGAAAGTATATGACTCTTATCTTATTAATTACTACTTAAGAAATAAGCTCTCCTTAGCTTACGTGGGAGCAATCGCTCAGAACTAAGAGTTTGGGAAAGCAGCCAAGGAGTAATGGAAAACAGCAATCTCTTGTATATAGCAGCTGAATTACTGCGGTATTGAAAAAGCAAATCCTTTCATATGATCCTATGTAATATCTTGTGACATTTTTAAGAAGTATATAGACCTCCAGCAGGATAAAAAGGCTACAAGTTAGGAGGCAATCAGGACCATGAATAAACACTGCATAAAGATTGCTTCATCTTAGTGTTCAAATCTTGTATGGAATGCAGCCACTTTCCTGACAAGTGGCATGACGATGATCACAATCACATACCAATCACTGACAGAAAAATCACTCCCTGAACTATCCAAAGCTGCACCTGCTGTTTAAAAAAGATTTTCTGCTTGAGTATGAAGATCTTCATGCTTACGTTGTTGTCAAAACTGATCTGGCAATCACTTCCAGCACAGATATGGGCTTTTATCACAAATGAAATTGTTCACTGGGAAGGTCAACTCCAGCGCTAGACATTGCAACAGTAATGTGAAATCAACTTGACAGTAACTACTTAAATTACAAAATGAAAATACCATTTTTTCATTCAGTAAAGCCAATCCTATTTGATCTGTCTGAACATTTTGTCCTTGTCCAAATCGCTGAGGTCCATAGTAATTTACAAAACCTTTTCTCTGGAATGATAAAGAATAAATTCATTAAAAGCAAGAAAGCGTCAGATACAATTAGTAATACTAAGCACACACATCTACGTTTAAATCCAAAATGCATACAAACCAGTTTTTTAAACAGAAATAATGCGTAACAAAATCATAACTTATACTATTCATGACAATATTTTAGCACTTAATTTAGAAACACCTAAAAAGACAACCAAGTCATATCAGTGTCTTCACTTTTATTAAAAAATAGGTAAATGAAACAAAATTATTTCTATATAGTTAATTATAAATACAACTACAGGTCAAATCAAAGTAATCAAGCTTTTTATATGCGCCAAATTATGAAATCTCTACTCAAGCAAATGTGGCCTAGCACAGGTCACGAACAGTTCATTATGAGACCATTTTTATTATTATTACCATAGTAAAGACCAAGAGTGAGCACTTCTGTTAATTGGGATTTTAAGTCTCCTGATGAGTTCTAAGTTACGTGTGGGCAGTAAAATCACAGCCATGAGACCCAATGAGAACACCCTTTTCTAGAAAATAGTAAGTATGTCTGGAGCAGACAAGCAAAAAACTGAGTATGTTTCAGAAACGGTTATTCAGTTCAAATTATATAACCTTCCTTTGGATGTGATTTTCTTTTCATGGAAGATGAAAAATCCGTATTTTGGATTAACACACACGCTGTTTTTGTCATTCCTCATCTGACTAGTAAGCTAAATCTCATAGAGAAAGACACAAAATCATAGGAATTTGTGCTCATTTTCCAAACAGCAAAAACTAGTCAGATGGAGCACAGAGAAAGAGAAAAGCATTAAAGTACCAGCTGAATGCTTTTCAATAATAAAATTAATTTCCAAAACACATGTAATGTATTTTGCTTTTGCACACTGGGTAGTTCTCGTTCTTTACTCCTGGATTAATCTTCTTCAAGCAATTTGTATTACAGTTATTACTTAGAAAGATAGGGAAAGAAAATTACTGCTGGACAAAACACTTAAGGTTTTCTTTTTCATTATTTTCTTTTACTGTTCTCAGGGATATAAGAACATCTGATGATGGGGTTTTCTTTAGGGACTAAGGGTAACAACAATCAAAATCCACTGAATTTCAGGGGATGATCTTTCTCTGCTATGGACATTTCATGCATATTTATGCCATGAATGCATTTTCTTCAACCGAGCCAACCATGCATGTTCCTCACATGACCAAAATGGGCAATCAGTTGATACACGTGACTATATTCTTCATGCTGTCACCTGCCACAGTGAAACACATCACTTTGGCTGCCCTTAGGTCTGTGCAACAGTAGCTCATATACCCATACTCATTTGCTACCAAATTTCCCATCTGCCTTGCTGCACCACTCTGAGATCTGCAGTCTGTAACACAGAATTAATTCACTTAGGAATTCACTTATTCCCTCCATGGAAGGCAGCTTTACTCCTGATTCCTTAAGTAATGTAGGAAAGACATAAAATAGCAAAAGGCATCAAAACTGGGAAGCAGTGCCATTGTTGTGCTATTACAAGCAATTTCTTTACAAGTACTTTTTTTTTTTTAGCAGCACAGAATTAAGTCTGCTCATTACTGGCAACCACGAGGCTTCTTTTACCTCAACATTTTCCATCGCTTCAGATATTCTCTCTTTCAAATCTGCAGAAGAGTCATGACTGTGGTGTTTAAGATCTCTCACAACTATGTCGAAGTGATTGCCCTTCAGCTGACCAAGCCTAAGGTGCTGGCATGCTGAATGGATGTTGTATATTCTCATGCCCTTGTTTTCCATTTTGCTTCCAATTTCTTTCAACCTGCATAAATAATTGGGAGAAATTATGAACCACGCTCTACTAAAGCTATCCAACTTCTAATAAATGTTTTCTTTACCTTTGCACTAGAATTAAAAACATTCAAAATTTAAAAAGGTATTTAAAACAGATTATTATGAGAAAACCAAAGCAAACGCAGAGATAGAAGTCTTAAGTTTTAGTTATGGTCCAGTCTAAATGTTTGCTTCATTTGCACTTCTATTCTGTAGCTCAACAGAACAAAGCAATTCATTGAACCTTCTCAAAGCAATTGAACTGAATTTTGCATTTTTTATGGAAAAACAAGTAATTTACTCTCTAGTCCTAAAAATCTGCTTTTCATTACCAAAAAAAGAAGAAAAGGCAATGTGCTCTAGCAGACTCCAAAACACAATTGCTCTTTCTTGGTCAGCCTTAACAAAAACAAACTCAGTGCACTGATTCTCTGGGTAAGTTTGCACATGCTTGTAATTGGAAACACAGATGACAGTTCAAGTATTTGCCCCTTAAAGTAACCACTCAATCTCTTTGTTCTTATATGTAGGTAATAGCCATTCAAATCAAAGGAAACCTTCAGCATCAGAGCTTACATTCTAAGCAACATTTTAATAACTTTATAAATTATTTATTTATAAAAAATATTTCTTTTCCCTGTTATGCTAGTGGCTTGGAAGCATTTAACTATTTTGCTTAATCATTTAAACATTAATGCAAAGTTTTGATAATTATCTCTTGAACAACTGGTCTTACAGCCCACTTTGCAGTGGAATTTTACTGCTGATATATATTTATGCTAGTAATAAATCCTAAAAATATAAATTCCACTTTCTCTTATTTGCAAAGTGTACTTTATTGCTAAGGCCAAAAACCACTAGAAAGTTAAAGCTGAGGAAGAAATAAGTTATGGTTTTGACTCCACCAATTTTTTACTGCTAGTATGGCAGAACTTTATATATATTTTTTACCCTCTGAGTTGCCTACAGAGACTAACAAATAAGAGGAATCGAAAGGCACATCTTCTATTACTAACACGTTATTCAGAATGTATTTTCTGCCCTCAGGTTTGGTGATATCTTCTAGTGTCATGTTTCTAAACTGGACAATACAATAGAAGTTGATACTTAACACTCAAAGACAGTACCTGTCCAAAACATATTTGTAACAATTTACTTCAGTTTTGTAGCTGTATAAAGCTTTTAAGTTGTTGTCTGTGGAACACAAGACAATACTTTGATAGTATGTGGAAATCTGCAGCATTGTGTAGTAGAGGCTTCTCTGTTCCAGCTAGTGGATGGTATTTAAGAAATTGTGAAGTGGATCCTATGAGCCTGAATCGGAAGGATACTGTCCCAGATGATACAGTGTATTCATATTATGAAACATACAGAGAAAGGCAAGACTTCTCCTTAGATTCCACCACTGGGGGACTTCTGTGCTAAGCTGTACATTCCCTAAAGCCCCAAAATAATAAAGCCATTTCCACTGTGCTCCAATACAGGAGAAGGGCAGACACATCAATAAGAACATTTCCAAAGACCATACCACGTTGATATTTAATAATATATAAAAATATGTGCCAAGCTGAATGCACCCAGATTGTCAGTACCTCTCGGGAGTCACCTTCTTCACAACCATAGGTTGGTAAGTTATAGCCTTCTTG
This sequence comes from Aegotheles bennettii, assembly GCA_013398125.1. NCBI lineage: Eukaryota > Metazoa > Chordata > Aves > Caprimulgiformes > Aegothelidae > Aegotheles > Aegotheles bennettii. Next base: position 141,551 of record VZRW01005982.1, on the reverse strand, counting down.
TCTTTGATGCCGGTGTAACTGAAGTCTGAAGGAAGAACACCAAGCTCAGCAGCCAAGAAGCCGATTGCTTCTAGTGTTTCGAGATTTTCTTTCTGAAGGGTGAAAGCTGAAACAATCATCTCTGAATTATTCGGAATTCGCACTTCTAAATCATACAGGTGTTCTGCCGTGACAGGTGGGCAGAAGCTGTAACAGCATGGAAACTGCAAAGAAAAAGACCTCCCACCTCACAAATCTAAAGGAAATGGACATTTTCTGTACTAAAAGAGAAAAATGAAGACACAGTACACAAAACTCTTTAGAACAAGCAGAACCCCCTGCTGCATTTAAAAATAGCACCTGACAAATTGCAACACAATGCAACAAGCGTGTGTTGACTCATTGCTAGAAGCATTCTCTGTATCAGAAACCAACTGCTTTCATAAATCAGATTTGACCTTAGTAACTTGTGCAACATCGAGGTGCGTCTTCTAAAATCCCCCAATTACTTTCAAGGGAAAGGCAGTGCGGAAGGAAGCACAGTTAGTGCCACATCCAAAAGAACTGTAACCATTACCACTGAACGGTTTATGCAAAATCACTGCAGTAACTTGACTCCTCCATCTCATCCCCCAGTCATGTAACTACACTGTGATAGCAATTTATTCCAGCACTAACGATGGGTCAGCCAGGCCTGTAAGTCATGTACAATTATTTCAAGTCCCAGTCTTACTAAAGAACACCATGATACCCAACACTTTCACTAAGAATGCAATGTATACCTGTATAAAGATCTTGTTTTTCCTGGAAACCACCAGCAGGTCTTTTCCTGGACCAACTTTTTTCTCGGAACCGCACCATTATTGACATGTTTGCCTGCTCACTGCCATCTGTCACAGTGAAAGACTTCGTCTCCACAAGTTTTCCAAATCTCCTGTTGATGAAGTGGTGAACTGCCTTTCTGTGCTCTTTGTTTGCATCAGGCTCAAAGGAAAACGTGGAGTTTTCCAGCTTTGCGTCTAAAAACCTGAAGAAACCACTCGTTTCCCTTTCGGTCACCAGCCGGCGGAGCTCCCCGTAATCAGCATTTGCTTTCACCACAATCCCGCTGCCCGCGGTGGCCGTGAGCAGGAAGGGGAACTCCTGCCTGACGGCCCGGTGCACCTCAGCCCGCCGGCTCTTGTCGGGCACGGGCCCCAGCGAGAGCTCCCCGGGGCTGCCGCCCGCGGCACCGCCCGCGTCCCACGCGTCCCTCAGGCCGCGGGCGAACCCACGGAGCAGCGCGGCCCTGGCCGTGCCCAGCAGGGACTCCAGCGCCCTGCCCGCCGCGGGGCCGGGCTCC
>VZRW01005982.1:102986-139144 GCA_013398125.1 Aegotheles bennettii | reverse complement strand
CCCGGTGAGGCCGGTCCGTGTGTTCGGTTCCTCAGGCGCTGGAGATGGGCGAGCCCGTGACGGCCTCGACGTACGTGCGGTGCCTTGGGTACGGGCTCATGCGGCGGCTGGCGGACTTCATGGACCCGCAGGAGGGGTGGAAGAAGTTGGCAGCAGCCATCACCGACCCGTCCGGTGGCAGCAGATACAGCCAGATGCACATAAGGTCCTGCACAGAAGTCACGCAACATCATTGGGTTTGGTGCCCGTTTCAAAGCGTCGCCCGTCCCGTCCCGTCGCCCATCCCATTCCTGTAGCCGGTTGTAGTTTGTGTGCCAATACACACATACACTCAGTACCATTTCCTTAGGGAGCTCCAGCTCATTACTCCCAATTGCTCTGTAGTTCAGTTTTCAGACAAGATACAGCAAAAAAAAAATTCACTAAGGAAATGAGAATTAATTACAGCCACAGGCATATGTGTTTTTAGCAATACAGCATTGGCTGTGTAGCTTTCTGTACCCTAGGCACTGTTAAACATTGACCCACTGGTGCCTCTCCGCACAAGAACACGCCAAGAGACGACTGGACTGTCACTCCTAAGTCACTGTTCCCAAGGAAATGTGTGGGGAGCCTGAGGCCTCAAACTAACAAGTTTAATTGAGAAGTAGTGTCAGCAGTATTTTATGAACACCTTGTTGCTTGAAGGGCTTGTTCAATCCTTAAGCAATTTCAAAGGTTATGAGATGGGTTTCCAGTCTTTCCAGGTTAGCCTTGACTCGTCGCCTTTCTTTCTGTAATAATAATAAATCAGTCAGAATAGTGGATCTCAACTTCTGCTTAGTGCCCGCTCAGAATATTCAAAATGAAGTGTCAGTGCCAAAATGGATGAAAAACATTATTTTTTTCCATTTGATCTGGCCCTGACTTGCCCCCTGTCTCTTGCTGACATCCTCTGCTCTGTTCCATGTGCTGATGTATTGTCAGTCCTGCACAAAATGTTGAAGCCATGTATGTATAGTTTTCCCTTATTTTTTCCAATATTTTTCCTGTGAGTTTTAATTTCTTCGGGTTTTGTATCTGCATTTTTAGAAGATTTGTGAATAATTGTACAGTACAGTTCAGTACATTCAGAATGTTTTTTAATATTTNGGTCGTTGATGAAGATATTGAACAACACCGGTCCCAGTACCGACCCTTGGGGCACTCCACTAGTCACAGTCCTCCAACCAGACTCTGCCCCATTGACTACAACTCTCTGACTTCTTCCCTTCAACCAGTTCTTGATCCACCCCACTACCTGATCACCAAACCCATACTTTATCAGCTTATCTACAAGGATGCTGTGGGAGACAGTGTCAAATGCTTTACTGAAATCGAGATAAACCACATCTACCGCTCTACCATCGTCTATCCACCTAGTTATTTCCTCATAGAAGGCTATAAGGTTGGTCAAACATGACTTACCCTTGGTAAAGCCATGTTGACTGCTCTTAATGACCCCCTCATCCTTGATATGCCTAGAGATAGTGCCAAGAAATCTCTTTCCCTTCTTCATGGTTCTCCAGGTCACTTTTTTTTTACTTAAATGTTGGTCTTAATTTGTCTTTTAAGGAGATTTGAGGCATTTGTACAAATGGGAAAGAGCCCCACATGTGAATTACTTTATGACTGGGGAACAACAAACTGTACAGTTGGTGATCTTGTGCATCTGCTGATCAGGAATCAATTCCTAGCACCAGCAAGCCTTTTGCTTCCAGGTAACTGTAACTTCTGTACATTTTGTACTGTCTCAGTTTTCTAAGATGCTATAGAGCTTTACAGTTTACTTGAATATCAGGATTAGGTCAAAATAACCAAAAGTGTATATATTCTCCATTTTCCATTATTTGTAATAAGGGTTTAAATAAGGGTTTCAGGTTTAAATAAGAGTCCTGCAGTTTTCATGTAATGGCAGAATATAACCTTCTCATGATGCTTACGTGTCTTCTAATCTTAGTAAATACTGACAGTAATGTTACTTGGGTTTTTGATTTCTAATGTAGTTAATACTTTCTCTAAATTCCATTTTCAGAAACTGGAAGGATATCACAAGAAGTTAGATTACCTCCTTCTTCACAGGAAACCTTGCCTGTACATGAGAAAGAGCTGCCTATACAGGAAAAAGAAGTGGCATTTGCAGAGCCTGTTTTAGCTCAGAGTACTGAGAAGCAAGGTTCAGCTCCTTCCTGCTTGAATCAAGAAAATAGCAGCTCACAGTCCAGTAGCACAGGTAGGCTCTTAGTTTGGTAGAATTAATTACAACCGTTTTTGCTGATGTGTCCTTCATCACATGTGAAATAAATAATAGCAATGCATTACAGCAGTGTCCTGTTGTGTGTCTGGCAAATGGCATCTTGCTTTTTCTCTTGTTCTGTGTGCCTGTGGATTTAGCCTGGGTAGTAGATGTCTGAATATGCGATGCAGCTTGCCAGCAAGGTGGCTACTGTGATGGAAAACTTAACTGTTAATTAAATTGCAATTTATTTTGTGCTATGCATAATCCTGTTGCCCTTTCTCAGTGCTGATTTTGTAGACTGGCTAACATCCTGTGTTTTAAAGCTGGATTTTGCATGTCAGAAATGAGTAAGAATGTTGGAGAAGAGATGGCTGAAGAAAGCATTCTAGCAAAGTATATGGTTGGTCTGTTCCTTCCTAAAGGTCCACTTTTGGGTTGCTGCCAGAAACATGATGTGATCTAGATACATTTTGCATCTGATGTGGTATGGCACTGTGATCTTCTGAATATTACCTGTATTATGAGTATTAACAAAAAATACAATCGTAATGCTGCTACAGTGCTAGTTGTGAAGAAAACTATGTATAACTAATTATATATATTTATCTGCATTCTTTTTTTGTCTCTGGTATCTACTTCACAAAGCTGGGAGTAGGGCTCCACTATGTTAGGATCTGCAAGGTGGCGAGTTCTTAGTTTAACAGAACTGAAGCAGGGCATCTATTCAAAACACTTGTGTTTAAGTGAAAACATAGTTGTGCTAAGTGGCAAATATGTCTTTCAGATTTCCATAATTTTTCATTTCACGACTTGGAAAGCGTTACAAATAATTTTGATGCACGACCAGAGTCAGCTGGAGGTAATAAACTGGGAGAAGGTGGCTTTGGCATCGTGTTCAAAGGCTACATCAATGGCAGAGATGTGGCTGTCAAGAAGCTCATTGCTGTAAGTTGTCCTGGACATTTTTGTTTTAATGACTGTGTACTTTAAAATACAGACTTGTTTATCTGTGGAAAGTGTTGAATGGTACACTTCAAAAAGTGTCACCATGTTAAAGATCAGTTGTGTTGAGAACCTTATCCCATAGTCCCATGAATGGTGTTAGTCGGCGCAGTCACCAGAGATGAAGCCTTGGCCTTTCTGTAGTTCTCCTTTGAGTGGGTCAGGCAAGTTCTCTGGAAGAGCAGTGCGCTCCCCCTGTTCCACTCCCTCCCTTGCACACAAGTGGTAGAAGGGAAGGGATACTAGGGATCCCTTCCAGAATCTGTTCACGAGCTAAATAGCTATTGCCACAGAATTACAGTCTTCAGAACTGATGGTTTGTGTGAATAAGTGCTATTAGTGGGTAACTGCAGCAAAATAAAATGTGTAAGTTGGTTACTGTCCTGAAGTGGAATCCATTTGTCCAGTAGTGTTGTGTCTCAAGGAGTTAAAAATCCCATTCTGATACTTTATTTTTGAGTTGAATAAAAAAATACTGTAAACAGTTAAGTAGTTGTTACATGTAACTAAAGAAAGGCTTACTATGGACATTTTTTTAAAGAACAATTGTGCATTTTAATATGGCCAGTGATACTAACATCAGATACTTCCTTTTGTAGGTGGTTGATGTTAGTGTTGAGGACTTGAAACAGCAGTTTGATCAAGAAATAAAAACAATGTCAAAGTGAGTACAGTGTTCTGCGATGTCATTATAGCCTTCTCTGGGAATCTGAGTTGGCAGATACCGTGCTAGCTAGTGTGATCCCTTATTTTTGTTTTTCTAGCATAACTTAAAATTTTTCTGTTAAGTGAGAATGTTTCACATATAACATGACTGTATTTCATTCATTTTGAAGCACCACTGCTGAAACCTGGCTTTGTACAGTAGGGCTGGAACAAGTAATTGGGGAACAAGTTCCTTCTGCCTTGTGTTTTCCTCAGCTGTTGGGAATCTTTCAGAGTGTATCTGAACAGAATTTTTTTGCCATAGGTGTCAGCATGAGAATCTAGTAGAATTGCTTGGTTTCTCAAGTGATGGTGCTCAGCCATGTCTGGTGTACGAATACCTGCCCAATGGTTCATTGCATGACAGACTTGCTTGTCTGGTAAGTAAAATCTTCTCTGGCTTCCAGTTGTCTTACTTCGTTAAAATAGAGATATTTCATAAATACCTTTGGAACAGTACTGAACTGTAGGGGCCAAATGATGTTTTACTACTTACTTCTTTGTTCTAGAAGACGAATATGATAACAGGTATTCTTCCAATAATGTTTTATGCAAATGTTTTGGACACTTTAAAGTCAAAGCAGGCTGACAATGCAATGTCACATATCAGCACCTGAAGTGGTACAGGAGCTTGGACTTGCTATGCCTTTGTGGAGTCGAGCAGAGGGTGCTGTAGTATTGTTCCTGGTTCTGACACTGGCATGTTCTCTAGTAGTTCTTGAGATTCTGCATTGTGAAATTGCCCTTTGTTCATTGCCTTTGTGATAGTGCTAATAATACAATGTTCATAATCTGCATATCTTTTTCTGAAGTGCCTAAATAAATGGGAAATACATTTTTTTAAATTAGTATTTTGTGTAAAAGCAATGCTTCCTTCTGATTTAATCAAATGACGTCTCTTCTTGCCTTGGCCTCTAATAAATAATAAGTTGCTTTGGTTTTGGTGAGGCAACTCTGTGTATGAAGGACAAACAGTCACATGTTAGAGTGATACCAACAGTAAGCCAGACTTGACCTAGTAGATGAATGCCCGTGTTAGTTTGTTGAAAGTATTCAAAAATCTTCTTGATACTAAGCAAATGCAGCTTCTGAGTTTGCAATCTGGTGAACATTTTAAACTCATGCTACTTCAACCCCCTATGTCTCCAGACCTAAAAAATGTCAGTTTGCTTTTTTCTGCACTCATCTTCCTTTTATACTGGCTCAAGCATTTAGTAGCTGGAGAATGGGCTGGGTTAGGGAACTGATCAGGCTGAAAAAGAGAGTCGGTGAAAAAAATCTCCTGGAGATATTTTCTCTGCACAAACATTTCTGCCCCAACAGGAAAGAAGTGGTGTTAGGATGGGAATGAGTAGCAGTGGTTGGAGGGCTGGTAGTACTACTGTTTCAGGATAGTTTGGTTGATTTACTAGATTTACTTGCACACACTTAACACGTGCAGTTTTTAAATATGGGTTGTTGTTTTTCTCATTGCAGAAGAGTGACTAAGTTTTACTTATGGCAGGGCAAGTCTATCTGTAAAAATGAGCAGTGCTTGACAAGGATGTATATGAAAATGTTCATCCATGCAACTTGTATCATCCATGTAACTTGTAAGCCAGTATCAAGTGAGTTTAAAAGATTGGTGGTAATTGAAAGCTAAGGTAGAGGTATCTGAAGCCATTACAAGGAAGAGACAAACTTCTGATACAAATCATAAAGAATCTAAGTCAGAATCTATACATCAGAAAGAATCTTCTTCTGATAAAGTTGAATAGGTGAGGAGTGGGCATACTGAATGTTCTTGCTGATAACTTCATTTCGCGACTTCACTGGATGTGTTTGAAGCATGAACTCTTGCTTACGTCATCTTCAGCTTGTCTGTGCTTTGAGGAGCAGGTGAAGGAGGTGGTAGATTGGTGAGATACTCTAAATCGTCTTCCCTTAGCCACTGACAAGATTAAGAAGTGGTTTTAAAATGTAGGTGTCCTCACTTCCAAGGTCTAGTTAGTAACATGAATCGAGCTGAACTCTTGAAGTGGTAAATGCAGAAACACTGGAAGATTGACTTCTCTCTGTTTTGCTTTGATTGCTTTTAATTACTGGCTTTGGGTTAAAAGGCTCTAGTATCAGTGCTGATACGATATGGAAGATGTGGTAGATACAGGTAGTACTTCGCAGTGCAGCTGGCCTTACAGGGTCAGAGTTGAATATTCATGAAGAATGCTTTTTGCAATGGATGAATTAATCTAAGGCAAAATCCATGGGGAAGAACTGAATGTGACAAATGCGTGTATTTCTGCCCAAGTAAAAGAAGAAACGTATGCTATTAGTCTTTTTAATGATTACTTGAAAACCATAAAACATAGCAAGAAGTCTGTTTTGGTTTGTGGGGTTTTTGTACATTTTGTTTTATGTAAGGATATATATATTAGATTTTCACCTTTCTATTTGCCTTTCTCCTTATTCAAGGATGGCACTCCACCAATTTCTTGGAATACAAGATGTAAAATTGTTCAAGGTACAGCAAATGGCATCAACTTTTTGCATGAAAATAATCATATTCACAGAGATATTAAAAGGTAAAAGCTGCTGGCTATCACTGCTGCTGACTACCACGGCTGCATTTTCCCTTTTTCCTTTTTTCTTCTTCCCTCTGTCAAAGTCATGTTAGAGAGAACAAACTGCAAGAAGCATTGCTTCAGTCAAGGGCACAATCTTTTCTGCAAGTGACATCCGTCATCATAATCTTGTCTGTGCCACAAGGACATGACCAGTACAGACTTCTAAAGATAATTATGAGGCTATTGTAATCTGTTACTATCAAATAGTTATTTGGGTGCTGCGAGGACACGCAGAAGTTCTGTTTTTTTCACAGCTGCTGCTAATGAAAAAGTTGCTGTTAGAGAATATAATGGCTTTTTAAGTGGGGATTTTTTCAGACAGAACCCCATTTTTTTTCTTTTCCCCAGAGCATTTTTTCAGTGTGTTTCTTTTGATTTACTGCTATTTATTATGACCAGTAAAATTATTTCAGTCATATTTATGAAGTTCAGGGTTCTTCAAGGATAATGTACTTGTAGTTGTTGATCATACCAGAAATTTTTCTAGGGATGTCCAGGGGGACCTCGACAGCCTTGAGAGGTGGGCCTGTGCAAACTGCATGAAGTTCAACAAGGCCAAGTGCAAGGTCCTGCACACAGGTTGGGGCAATCCCAAGCACAAATACAGGCTGGGTGGAGAATGGATTGAGAACAGCCCTGAGGAGAAGGGCTTGGAGGTGTTGGTTGTAGAAAAATTCAGCATGAGCCGGCAGTGTGCACCTGTAGCCCAGAAAGCCAACAGTATCCTGGGCTGCATCAAAAGAAGCGTGACCAGCAGGTCGAGGGAGGAGATTCTACCCCTCTACTCTGCCCTCTTGTGAGACCCCAGCTGGAGTACTGTGTCCAGTTCTGGAGTCCCCAATGTAAGAAAGACATGGAACTCTTGGAGCAAGTCCAAAGGAGGCCACAAAGATGATCAGAGGGCTGGAGCACCTCTCCTGTGAAGAGAGGCTGAGAGAGTTGAGGTTGTTCAGCCTGGAGAAGAGAAGGTTCGAGGGAGACCTCATAGCAGCCTTCCAGTACCTGAAGGGATCTACAGGAAGGCTGGAGAGGGACTTTTTGTGAGGACATGTAGTGATAGGACAGGGGGGAACAGTTTCAAACCAAAAGAGGGTAGATTTAAACTGGATATTAGGAAGAAGTTATTTCCTATGAGAGTGGTGAGACACTGGCACAGGTTGCCAGAGAAGCTATGGTTGCCCCCTCCCTTGCAGTGTTCCAGGCCAGGTTGGATGGGGCTTTGAGCAACCTGGTCTAGTGGGAGGTGTCCCTGTCCACAGCAGGGGGATTGAAACTAGGTAATCTTTAAGGTCCTTTCCAACCCAAACCATTCTATAACTCTATGATAGCACAGCTCGGAAAAGGTGGGGGATTTGTTGTAGAGTTGGGGCTTTTTTCTCTTTTTTTTTCCCCCCTTTCCTTGCTACAGTTTGTTTTGTTGTTTTTTTTTTAAATACCAAAGCAGTTTTTGAATAAAGGCCCCAGATGCCTTGTTCCTCGTGTGGCTTAAGAAGGAGCAACTGACTGATTGTGTGGTGTGGATGAATGTTTCAGTAGCTTTCTGGCTTCCGGCAACCCTGCTAAACTGAGGCCACTTTGGTTTTGTGACTCCAGCTTGTGAGGAACAAGTTTTTCTTCATCTGCCTCATAAAATGTGCTTGCTGCTTTGGTAATTTATGTTTCTTCTTTCTTCCCTGCCTAAGCCTCTGGACAAGTGTAATGACTGGAAGGGACGCATTCTTTACCTTACGCTACTCTACCCTTCTAACCGCTGTGAGTTGATCGTGTTACAGGATTGGGTTTTGGTTTGTTTTTTCTTTTGTTTGGATTCCATTTTGCAACCTTGTGTGCTTGCAGTGTTCGTAGTTCAGTAGATTTGGTTGGTGTTAGTAGTGCTGCTGCTTCCAGGAGAAACTTAGATGAAGAGACGCTTAAGGTGAATTGCTTTAGTCTTCATTTTGCTATGATGTGTGGAGACAGTTAGTAACCACACAGGCACTAGAACAGCTTCTCTATAGGCTAGAGGGGAGTTCTCAGAGTTGTCCGTAGTGTTTTGGCTTGGTTATGCCCAGGAAATAGTTAATTTATCTCTTGAAGCTTGGCAGTTGCAGTAAAACTTGCTTCTGCTGTGCTTTTTGTGGTGTATCCAGAAGTTGACCTTCTTTGGGCTTGACTCAAGTTGATAAGAAGCTCAGATTTATGAAGTTGTGGTCCTGTTCTTTCTTCTTTTAAGAAGCTGAGCTTTAAATATGAAACCAGTTGGTGGATCGTGCCTTGACTAGTGTTTGGCCTTTTGCAGTGGTCTTATATTTAGCAGTATTTACAGCAGTTCTAACACCAAGTGATCTGTTGTGACTTACAGCTGTGTTAATTTTGTTATAGAAGGTTTGGTAAACAAGAAGGGGAAGTTAGAAATACAAATTTTATAGTAAGTGTTACATGTATCTGGCTATGTGATTTTTCTTATGGTTCCATTAAGGGATCAGAAAATGAGAAGGATTACAGAAATGGTAAATCAAGTGATTTAAAAATGGTTTCAAGTGCTACAAGTTTAAAACACAGTGGATTTATGCTGTAATTCATCTCACTGAGTATTTCATGAAAGCATTAAGGCCTTTTAGATGAGCTTTCTTCCTCAGTGTTTTTTTAAGGGAAGTGAAAATTGACGATCAAGTGGAAACGGAGCACATGTATTATTCCAGTATTAATAAATTTTCTGTTTCTCTTGCAGGAGCAGAATACAAGCATTAGTATTGATATGGCATGTGAATTTGTAATGGTTGACACAGTATTAGATAATAGATACAAAAACCTGCTTTTGTTAGTTCTGAATAGAGATTTAGACAGATAAGAATTGTACTGTGACCCAGTACCAGTTGTTCAGAGCTAAGTATTCTTTATTATCCTTCTTAGAGAAAGAGTATTTAGATCCAAAACAGGGGTGTAGCACTATTGGTCTCATATAAGAAAATTTTGTATTTGTAGGATTTGGGGGTAGAGCGAGTGTTTGGGGTTCTTTTTTGCCTTTTTTTTTTTGTGTATACACGCGTGCACAAGAAAAAACATGGGTGGATCCTGGCAGCCAGTTCTTGATTTACTTAGAGCAATTAATTTTGAAACTAAGCAATTTCTGACAAAATTAACTCTTGCATTTTAATGAAAAAATATCTTAGATTTCAAAAAACATTCAAAATAGCCATTTGCATTTAGTTACTTAAGAGTTATTAGTCTGTTACAAAACCTAATTACTGTACTGGTTTGGAAAATTCTCTTTTTTTTTTTATCTCCCCTCTCTCCCAGTGCAAATATCTTATTAACTGATACATACACACCCAAAATTTCTGACTTTGGACTAGCAAGAGCATCTGCAACATTCACACGAACAATCATGACTGAAAGAGTCGTTGGAACAGCAGCCTATATGGCACCTGAAGCTCTGCGAGGAGAGATAACACCTAAATCTGACATCTTCAGTTTTGGAGTAGTAAGTAGCACGTAGGAAGCAGTATGTGACTTGTTTTGTAAATGCTAAAAGCATACAAAATCAAGAATATCTGAAATTAAATAATCCACTCTGACCTATCATTCCTCCTTTTCCCAATAGATGTGCTCTTAAGATAGTGTTTATAAACTTTGGTTTAAAATAATTTAAATATGTTGATTAAAATATTGGCTTTGCTAATTATTACAATAATTATGTTAATATGTAAATTTGCATATGAAAGACCAGCATAAAATAACATTCCAAGTTCTACTTAAATGTACTTTGAAGTAAGGTGGAACATTGTTTCTTCTTCCACAGGACAGCACAAAAATGTAACTCAGGTTGAAAAAAAATTAAGAAAATGTTCCAAATCTAAGTGTGCTTTACTGTCTTTAAGCACCAAATGTATGCTGTCCATGTGGGACTTGCCTGAAAGCTGAGTACAAAAAAGACACGAGCTTACTATTTGGGAGAACAATTAATTCATTCTGAACAGATCCAAGTCCTAATTGCTGTAGACCGCTTCCTTCATGGCATTTAGTTTCATGGGGAGATAGGCCACATACTGTGCCTGAATACTTTGGAAATCCTTCCATCTGTCTGTGAATCAATACCACGTAGGATGAGAAAAACTTGTGTTGAAACTCGTAAACCACACTGATAACAGCAGTTAATGAAAATAAAGGTAGGAACTACAGCAACAGCAATCAGTTGTATAGAGAGCTGTCTTTGGACAAACACAGATCCTGTGAGCATTTATTTGAAAAGTTGGGGGTCATGCTCCTTTTTGCAAGCGGTATAGATGCTAAGGATTATTACAGGCTTCGTTTTCTCTTCTAATTTTTTTTTCCCCCTAGGTCTTACTAGAAATAATAACGGGTCTCCCTCCAGCAGATGAAAGGCGGGAGCCACAGTTATTGGTATGTTTCTTTTGCTTTATCCTCCCCTCCCCCTGCTCCAGAATCACTTCATATGAAGTTATAGTTAAGTTTCTGAGACAATCAAATGAGTCATCAAAAGATACAGTTATGAAAACAGCTCTTGTGTCAATGTTTGTCTTAGAGGTGAGGCAGAAACTTTTATATTTTGGCTGATAGAAGATTGCTCAGACGCAAAAGCCATGTCTATCTGATCTGATACCACAGTTCTCTTTGACTTGGTACTCCTTTGTATTGTAATGCCATTACAGTTTATCAGAATACTCCTGTGACACCCAGATATCCTCATTCATGAGAACATTCTGAACTATTCATCTCAGTTGTTTCTTTATGGTTCTTTATATTTCTTGCCATTTCTATATCAATGTTCATCCTCTTCAACTTTATAATAATTTGCAAATACCTTGTGGTTTAACTTTAGAGAAGTTTGGAATGTAAGGGCTTTTTTGCAGAGTGAGGGGTGGGCTGAATTTGGTTTTCTTTTTTATTACTCAGTAATTCAGTCTACTAATTCGGAAGCAAATGTCGCGGAGTTCACTCTTGAATTAAAAATCTTACAAGGCTGTTCTTAATTTAGCCTTTAATTTAGCTTAAAATTAAATTCTGGACTACTTAATCCAAAGTTTTCCTGAATATTTCTTACATAGTCTTACTTAGTAAATAAGTATATAATAGCATTGAGGGAGGTTTGGATTGGGTTTGTTCCATACTGTTTGATAGCAGATCACTTTCTTCATAGCTTTAGGAATACCTGTTTACTATTAATAGATTTTTTTTTTCCTCTTAAGCTGTATCTTCTAGAGCAGCATAATACTTATCCTCTTGAGCTCTGTAAAGACCTCAGAGAACTCAGTCCCTGTCAAATTGAATTGGTTTTGGCTTGGGGTTTTTTTGGGGTTTTTTTTTTGAAGTAGGCTTTTCCAGAGATAGGATCTAAAAAGGAATGTAAAGTGTGATTTGACTGTTACCATTTATTTTTGTAATGTACTTTTGGGGGCATAAGGAGAATGGTCAGTGCAAGATAATGCGGCATCTTTATCTTTGAAAATTTTGGGGTAGTTGAATGTTAGTCAGCAATTTTGGACAGACTCGTAGAGGAAGGCAGAAGACCCGTCTCTACTCACGGACTTTCTTACTTCATTTACCATGCTGACTTGTCTGAGGTATTCCTTAGGTAGTATTTGTAATTACAGGTAATGTATTTCAAGTGTGTTGGAGCTGGAGAGCTTTGGACTAAAACAGATTTAAAACTTTATTTCAAACTAGAAGTTTCCATTATAATAGATACAACAGCCACCAAGCCTAGTGACAGAAGGTAGCAGTTTACAGAAAGAGCCTTTGTAAAGTTGACAACAAAGAAATTACCCATATTTAAGCTTGCATTAATACTTGATGTTGATTGTGCTTCTTCTCTTTAAAAAGAGACAAAACTAAGAAACTGAGCCTTGAACTGGGAGGAGGTTAAAGCTGTATGGTGCAGCTTAAAGAAAATTGCTTTACAATTTTGTGTTAACTCAATTAGAAATAATTTATAATAACAATCTATTTGTAGTCTCATAAGCTGTTTCTGCAAATATTGATGAATAATGCTGCTGAATCATTGTCACCATTCTTTGTCTAAAAAAGTGGTGAGAAAAGAAATGAACACTCAAAAGCAAATTTTCAAGGTGTTAGTGTGGAATACATGATGTTCAGATGCTTACAATGTTATCTACTCATTGGTTCCAACTCTCTTGTAGTTAAGTATCAAAGATGAAATTGAGGATGAGGAAGCAACTATTGAGGATTATGTTGATGAAAAGATGAGTGACTGGGATGCACCTTCAGTTCATAAAATGTATTCAATTGCTGATAAGTGTCTGAACGAGAAAAAAAACAGGAGGCCAGACATTAAGATGGTATGTAGCCTTTCAGGTAAAAGGTTTATTTTGAGCGTGTGTGTGGTCGCAGTAATAGTTACTTACATTTCTATCTGTTCTCTTGTAGGTCCAACAGCATCTACAAGAGATAAAAACATGATATGTGCTTCTGATACACAAATGTTTTTTGAAATGGAGTAAACACCAGTAGCAAATATTTAGTGCAATGTTACCAGCTTTTCTGCTTTCCAGAACTTTCCGGTCTGCATGTAAGGGGTGCTGTTGGCCTGTTGCCATCGTGGTATTTTTGTTAACAGCCTTTTCACATCTCCTTAGCCATTGGGACCTCAACATGAGACAACTTTTTTTTGTATTAACAAATGGCAGTGCTGGTACATCTTCTCCACAGCCTTTTAAATGCATTTCCATATTAGAATCTTTTGATTTCCAAGTATCAAGTATGCCTTCTGCAAAGGCCTATGACACTAACAGGGTAGAATGTTTTTTTCTGCAAATTGCATTCTTGGTCAGGTGTACTAGACCTTTTTCTATTGAAGACATCACTTAATAGATAGAAAATTGCACTTATGTTGTCTTTTTAGGGAAAGACAACAGTAGTACCCATTTAAAACAAACTTTATTTAGTGTTTAAACTTGGGAATTCATATTAGTGTGAACGAATTGGTAGTGTTTGTGAATGTGACTATTTTTCAAAAAGACTTCTTGGGATTAATTCTAGTCAAATAAGTGCTGCAAGACATATTCTAGGTTGTCTTTTGGCTCCAAGGATTCACAAGCAAAATAATTATCTTGCAGTGCAAATGCAGAAATACATACAGCTTTTTTCTGGTGAACTCTGTATGATGACAAATAGTTTAATTTTTGTTCATAGGAAGACTCAGCTACTTTGAATATTTTACGCTTCAGGAAAAGATTCCATATGGATAATAAATACAGATGTTTTATTTTGTTGAAGGCGACAGAATAATAATTCTGTTAAGACCAATTCTGCATTTTCCTTAGTCAAATAATTAAGCTTTTTCATATATTTATAAATATGTATGTGTATTAATAAATAAATATTAAAATATACTTAAAAAACCAACATGGAAAGCTTTCTCAAATGGGAACATTGACAGATCAAAGAAGACCAAAAATAGAATGAAAGTGACCTAGTAAGATTCCAAATACTTTGTATTAAGTAGGTATGAAAATACTACCATTGTAAATGAAAGAGGTTATTTTCATATAAACCTTTTTTGCACCTTACGAGCTTTTTCATAACAATTTAGGAATAGGAAAATAGTCTGGTTTATAGCTAGACTTGAAATCCATGATTAACACAGAAAAAAGAAACAATGAGAAATGATCTGAGTGCATTCAGCGATATGTGTATCTGTGTAGAAAGGATGTGATTTCCAATGCTTGCATTTACATCAGTAGCACTCTGGCTATTAGCTCATTTTCTATTGCCTTTTAAAATGGATAGGTTAATTTAGAAAAAGGTATTCACCTAAGCAGCTTCTAATTTTTTGACCATAAATTGTAAAAAGCTGTTAAGATAAATAAAAACTGCATTATCATTGCAGATGATTGCTTCTGCTATTAAAATTTTGAGCCTTGGAAACAATACTTATTTTACGTTGCTTGTGTTTCTGATGACATTATGCTGACCTCACTGTGTGGAATAAAGCTGTACAGCTCTGAACCTGGGCTTGTGGAGAAAAAAGCTGCTATAAAGCTAAATCAGAATAAAATCTGCTTAAGCCATTCCTCAGTTTTAAACGTCCCCACCTGTTACGTGAAGATTTCTTATTAGATCACATCTGCTTGTTATTATTGTTACTATTCCCTGGAGCTAGAATACATCCATAGTGTTGTCCCAAAGTGTGTTTGCTGTAGGAACAACTCCCCTGTCAGTGCTGCTTATCCCTGGTGCAGTAGAACAATTTTGTTTATGCACCAGCTGTAATATTCTAAGCATTAGGAGAATCTTGACTACAAGCACGTGAGTTCCTGTTCTTCATTTGTACCAGCCCATGACTATTTGTGGTGCTGCTGCCAGTACCTAAGTTCTGGCAGTGGTGTTCCCTCACTCACTGAAAATGAAGCACGTTAGCTGCCATTTCATACAGGGAAAAAGTTTGTTTAATACTATTCTAGTGAAGAATGGAAATGTGAGGTTAGGGAATAGGTAAAGCCAACTTATGTGGGAATTCTTTTTTAAGAATACACAGGGTGCAAGGGGAAAGAACTTTCCCTTCCTCCTGTTGATTTTTTTTCTTTGTGAGTAAAGGGATCTAGGTCCATAGAACTTGAGGTGAGTGAAAATTTGGCACAGTTCCTGGTGGTTGAAGAGAGCTGTGCATGGGCGATGTTCTTAGGATAGAGAGAGGGCCCATATGGCTGGCCTGCAGCCTGCCTTGGTGGGGAAGGTGCCATGGAGGGCATCAGGGATCAGTGTCCCCAAGTGAAGGCCACAGCCTTTTGCACATTAAGGATCTACAGAACTGTAGTATCAAGCAATTAGTCGCCCCCAGAAGGGAGTATGAACTAAAAATAGCAAGAGTGATTTACTGAGACTCTAGAAAGAACGGGACACCAATGTAGAGATGCTGCAGTGGAATAGGATGGCTTGGTACAGTTTGCAACTCATTAACGCTGAAAAGGATGTGAGGTCCTTGTTTGTTCTTAAGTATCTGTCAAATTTTCTTTGATCAGTTTGTCTGTTGCCTTTTGAGCCAACACACATTTTACCAGCTATAGTACCTGGTATTATTGAAATGGGAAGAATTGCCTCATCTTTATGTTTGGGCTGGCCAGCTGGGAGTTACATTTAACATGCACTGACTGAAAGGCAAATCAAACTGCTTCTGACATTCATGGTCACACTGAGGCTGAGCTCCTTCCCTCCCCTTGCCTTGCTCCTGCTCCTCTTACAGGAATAGCTTTCTTCCTGTATAGCATTTTGCATTAAAATCATTCTCTTAAATTGCAGTTCAACACATTTTCAAATTTCCTTCTTTCAACTTCAAAATTGGCATATCACCATTCTCCCCCTGGGGATGTGCTGGCAGGACAGTTAAAAGAAAAGCCAAACCACTAAATGTTCTTTTCAGCTTGAATTTTGAGACTTCAAGCAAACTACTTTCAGCTTACACGAAAAACGTTAATGGAACAACATCATTTAAGTAGTTTAATTATGCTTCCTCATGCTGAGCAAGTAACAGAATTGTTAAATTACTGATCAACTACTTCAGGCAAGAAGTGTTTGAAGGGGATTATTATTGAAAGCATAAAAACCTCAAGAGATGAACACACTCGGATCCTGCTGCAGTGGCCTCTGCTGCTTCCATAAGGCAGCAGCAAAGTAGCTGTTTCTAATGTACTAATTTTTCTCCAATCAAAAAATCCAGGAATTCTGTTTCTTCTGTCCACCTCCCTTCTTACCCTGCAATCAATTTTTCTATACTGCCTTCTAGTCCCACAGGAGCTGCCTGTTAACTTACACAGCATAATATTAGAATGTAGATCTTCGGTAGAGATTATGAAATGATTCAGACAACACCAACCTAAAGCATCAATCTTTATTTATAAAGTAAATTACAAAATAGGTAAGGTAAACTTAGTTAATTTCAGCATCTGAAGGTGGCTTTCACTGAATACATAGACACAGTAAATCAGAAGTTTTCTTTATTGATGTGTTTATCCAAGTAATAGAGCAATTATTACCTTGATTAGCTTTAGAAACCACTGATAGGAGTGTTTTAAAACATCAAATTCTCCCTACCTCGCAACATAAACATTTCAAACATAATTACCTGTCATGTTAATTAACTCTGTGAGTTTTGAGTTAATAGCTTGTGAGTTAACTGCAAGCAGCTGCATTGCTTCTGGGCTTTACGAAGGCCAACAGCGATTTTGAATGGACACTTTCAATTACTAAATGATCAGAGACAATAAAGGAGTAACTTTCATTAATGCCCTCATTTTATGCTGGCTCTGACCATTCAGTAACAGTAGTAGTGTTATGTGAGGCAATTATACAGATGTAAACGTGACAGATCTCACAAAAAGATCAGAAATTTCTTATTGCTTTGTCAGGAGAACAGCTACAAGAGGTCCAAAGAGGCCACTGGCAGTGCAAGACTTGATACAACTCTTTTAGGGAAAAGGTGAGTGGGAAATGCGCTCAGGACGTTACTCTTTGCTGGATGGTCAGGGGTTTGTACACTCACGTAGAATATTTTCAAGTAAAGTAACTTACAATGTCTAGTCTGGGCTGAACTCTGAAGCAGCTCCTCCTCATAAACTCTCTCGCATAATCACTTAACCAGCTCTCACCATCCTCCAGATTAGGCTTTCTGTCTCTGACCCTCATCTACCTAGGGCAGGATTAGGGAAAAAAAAAAAAGCCGAAACACAACATGCACCATGCACGTAACCAAATCAGGTCAAACTGTTCATTATTTAAAACATTTGGTATTAAGAAGCTGAACGCCTTTACTGGCTCAAATAAGTGTAAAAATGTATGTGCGCTCTTGGTACGGCTGACATGTGGGCAAGAATACTAAATTAAAGCAAAAACCCCTCTAGCAGTAGTTTTTAACTGCTAAACTAAAAGGTTTTCCTTAAAAAAACAAAACAACAAAAAAACCCCAAAAAAACCCCAACCCAAAACCCAAAGTGAATTAGGTGTGGTGAAAAGATTCAGAGTTCAACTACAAGTACATTTAATTACAGTGCACAGTGAGCCACACACACATCAGCCATGTTTGAAAAACAATGACACTTGCCTGACAGGAGAAACACACCAAAGACCAGGTCCTGCCCTAGAGGGAGAAGGTAAGAGGCAGAAAAAGAACACAGTAGCTAAGGGCAAGCAGGAGATTAGCTGAGGATCAAGAGCTATTGAAATGGATTGATGTAGTGTATAAGATTAAATGAAAAAAGCTGAGGTGTCAAATTTCTACTGCATATAAAAAAAACCCCACAGAAAACCCAACAACTATTGCAATCTTCACATTAGATAGTGCAATCTCAGACGTCAATAACAAGCTAGTATCTCCAAACAAAATAATATATAAGATAAAACAAATTTTCATCAGGAACTAGTAGTGTCAAAGCATTATTTCCTTACAAAACTAGGTTAAAATCTACATTCCATCAGGTAAACACGTGATTCAGCTATATAATGTGTACACCCAGCATCTATGATAATATGCAGTGAACCAAGACTTGCAACTCCCATGTAGCTTTAAAAAAAATAATTAAAAAAATTCAAAAACCACAAAGCTCACATACAGGACACTAAAAAGCAAGTTCCCACTGGGGAATATAATCTATCCACTAGTATTTGTCTCATTACACAATTTTAAATACTTAAGGTCATCCGATACTTGATTTTCCACATCTAATTCTCATTTAATGCACTTATTAAAATAATCTATTTTTCCTCTCCCTATGAAACACATTAGTCGTGGTTCAATCAAGTTTAGACTATTCTGGTTGATTTTAGTATTTTGAAGAAGAATTAAAAAAAAAAAAGACAAAATCCTAACCAGGTGCTGGCAGCAGTTACTCAAGACCTAGCTGGATTTTGCTACAGATTTAAGTTGCTACTAAAGTTCAAACATTTAGGAAAAGCCATTTTCAGGATACTTTGAAAGTTAAAATTGCAGTTGATAATGCAAACACACTAGAATCTCAAGAATAACTCAGCATTGTGAAGCAAATCTATTTCAATTTTTACTAAATTTACAGTTTCAGATCCAGGTGCACAGATAATCAATTATTTATTAGAAACTTTAAGGATATTGCTTTGAAAGCAGCTCCATAATCTACTGAGCATACTAACTCATGCACTTTTAATCACTTTTTACTTGGTCATTCAGTACTTAATATACAAGGCTTACAAGTGGCATAGAAGTCTGGAAGAGCTACAGTGATTTTGCGTCAGATTTCTTTAAAAGACAATTCCATAAAATTATTTATGAATTTGAAATGACCATGCTTTTGCGTGGAAAAATGTCCAGCTATTCCTGAACACTTACACTAATTAATGGATAACTGATTTTAGTTTATCCTTTCTATTAAACAGAGCAAAACAACCCAACCCAACAACGCATTATGTCAAAACCAGGAGAAAAATTGTGTGTTGTACTACCGTCTGTAAGAGCTACGAGGAAAAACAAAGATTTATACAGGACGATGCTATATAGCCCTCCAGCTCCCCTCACATGGTAACTTTTAGGGGTTTCAATAAGCTACTCATAGGAATACAGGTTTGTCATCTAGGCATACAGCTGCAACTTACCCACAGAATATATGGGCTTAACAGTCTTATGTCTGCAACGTTTATGATAACATGTACAGCGACTAAATAATGGATTCTAACTGAAAATAAAGGGGTACTAGCTTAGTGCTCCTCTTCTAGCTTTAAATAATCATTAGCTCTTCCACATGTCATAAAACATGGTCAACAAAAATGTAATCATGTAACAATATAAAAAGTGTTGAGGTCAGAAGAGTAAAAAAAAGCTTTTTTTTTCCCTACCATCTATGAATGGAATGATTTCAGTTCATTATCAAAAGCCAGAATTTCATTTCTTACTGTAATAGTTTATAACAAATGCAAACAACAGTTTCTAATCACTTGGTGTTTCAGTCTCTGCTGGACCTCTAATCAGTCTTCGTATTCCCCTCTTCCCTGCAGGACCTTTTGGTTTAGCAAAACTCTGTTTGTGAGCATGTTGTTTTGGATGAACCTCTTCATAAAGAAAGTCAGCAGTTAACTCATCACCATTATCTATTTCAATCTGGAAAAGAAAAAACCCAACATTTATCATATTAATCTTAAAGCCTTATTTAAAAACATCTAAAAGTTTTGCTGAAACTCTAACTACTACATTAAAACCGTAAGTGCAATGATGTTCAGAGTCTGGCATGAACTGTTCTCCAACTTCTGCTCTCAACGATCTTGGATAGTTTTTCTGAGAATCCACTATACTCTTACCAGTATTAAGTGTGATTTGATTTAATTGTTTTTCCTTAAATGTAAGCAGAACTACACAGTACATATGCCAAGAAACTTCCTCTGTCCAAAGCTTTAGCATAGTGTGTATGTGGACAGACTTTTTAGCAGGGCCTGCTGCAATAGGACCGAGGGGTAATGGTTTTACACTAAAAGAAGGTAGATTTAGCCTAGATATAAGGAAGAAATTTTTTACAATGATGGTGGGACAGGTTGCCCAAAGAGGTGGTAGATGCCCCATCCCTGGAAACCTTCAAGGTCAGGTTAGACAGGGATCTGAGCAACCTGATCTAGTTGAAGATGTCCCTGCTCACTGCAGGGGGGTGGGACTAGATGACCTTTAAAGGTCCCTTGCAACCCAAACCGTTCTATGATCCTATGATTCTAATACTAACGAGGAGCACATGTTCCATGCAGAAACAAGAGCTTATTTACTCCTCTGTCAAGTAACTTCCTTAATAAAAGGTAAGAAAGCAGCATGTGATCTTTCAGAACTGCAATTTCCTTTCTTCATTCTCCCTTCTAAAATAAGAACTTTTCATTGTCCCAATGTGATCTTTACACTTTAAGAATGAAGCTGTTTCACTACAGAATCACAGAATTCTAGGGTTGGAAGGGACCTCAAAAGATCATCTAGTCCAACCCCCCTGCCAGAGCAGGGTCATCTAGAGTACATCACACAGGAACGCATCCAGGCGGGGTTTGAATGTCTCCAGCAAAGGAGACTCCACAACCTCTCTGGGCAGCCTGTTCCAGTGCTCCGTCACTTGCACAGTGAAAAAGTTTTTCCTGATATCCACATGGAACCTCCTATGCTCCAGTTTACAACCATTGCCCCTTGTCCTATCATTGGTCGTCACTGTAAAAAGCTTTGCTCCATCGTCCTGACACTCACCTTTTACATATTTGTAAACAGGGATGAGGTCACCCCTCAGTCTCCTTTTCTCCAAGCTAAAGAGACCCAGCTTCCTCAGCCTCTCCTCATAAGGGAGATGTTCCACTCCCTTCATCATCTTAGTGGCTCTGCGCTGGACTCTCTCAAGCAGTTCCCTGTCCTTCTTGAACTGTGGGGCCCAGAACTGGACACAATACTCCAGATGTGGCCTCACTAGGGCAGAATAGCGGGGGAGGAGAACCTCTCTCGACCTACTAACCACCCCCCTTCTAATGCACCCCAGGATGCCATTGAATTTCACACTAGACTGTGCTTTAAACACTAATTGTAAAAGCAACGTGCATACATATTGTTGTCCTCTTCAGACAGAAGCGGAGGAGTACAAACAGCTTATATGATTAGCTGGCTACTGCAGCTCATCAAGTATTCAAGCCAGGAAAAAGCTAAAATAAATTTAATGGCAAACAAAGGGGAAAGTTGTATCAGTTTTTTAAATTTAAGCATATAAACCTGAATGGAAAGAAAATACTGTTCTCAAGCCAAACCCCACTGTTTTGAATTGCAGGAATTTTGAATTCAGAGAAATGCTTTGGCTCAGCTCTGCTGAGCATTCAGAACTTCATGGCCTGCCAACCATAGCACTTGATGGACTTGCCAGCCACAGTATTGCTGTTACAAGTACATGCTTCAGAAATATGTCTACAGGAATTTCAAGAGTCACATTGAGCATTTATTTTGTTGTAGAAAGGAAATTTCTGAGAAATAATTACATATAAAAACACATAGTGATAATCTACTTAAGTCATGTCACCACAGTAAAATGGTTAGTATGAACTCTGCTATTTTTTGGCTAGACATAATCTCCAATGAAACCGAGCCTCAAAGTTTTCTAAATTCACAGCACAAGCATTAAGAATATAACCAGGCATCACACATTCCACAAATGGACCGTTCCTACGGTCTTTGCTCTGGAGTTGAGAAGAAACTTACTCTTTACATGTAGTAGTAAAATCTATAAAATGTGAAAAGATCAGCTTACTTGCAAATCCTTGTTTGCCCCATCAAGGACTCCTAAAATAGCAGTTTAAGTTCCAGAACTGCAGCTTAAAACTATTTTGAAAATCCTTAAATAACCTTGGCTTTAAAAGAATTTAGTATTCAGCAACAGCAATGTGTTGTGGTCCAGAATATGACAGGGTTTTTAGTAAGAAATCATGTCACTTCAAAATAGTCCTTCAAAGTACTCTCAAATACTGACTTGATGCACAAGAATATGTTTATTAAAGCTGCTAACGTGTAGAAATTATGAACCAGAGAAAGGTTTCTATGACTTAACTTTGTATCTGAAGGTTTAGCAACAAATATTTCTTGGTCAGGACAAACTTTAATAGTTAATAGTTATACAATACTTTTCACTGTTTACAGAAGGTGGTGGCAGTGACAGTTATGGTTAAATATTAAGGGAACAGAGGTATAGAGAAGATACCAGCAAACCCAGCGTACTTACCTTTCGAATTATCTGCATCCACAACTGTCCTTCTACAATTTCTAACAGTGGACTTTTGCAACTAGAGTAGAGCATTCGTTCTCGTATACTGCAGGTATACCCTGGCATAGAGTAGATGAAAACTGCAGAAAAAAATCCAAAACACAAATCAGGCCATAACTACACACCATTAAAACTTGTATCGTTTATGGCAGAGAGGCATTGCAAATCAACTATGCAGTCTGAAAGGGAAAAACTTTTTTGCTTCAGCAAGTGTTTCGCTTCAAATGGGTGATCAGAGAATGGCCAGTATCTTTATGTTTTCAGATGATGACTGATTTATGGGTGTTCATAATCAAAAAGGATAGCTCACTACTTTCTAAACATAAGGACACTTTAGAGGTCAGTTTCACGATCAAATGACTCTGAAATTTATGCTCATGCTGATAGATCACTTTTATGATACATCCTTCTGTCTCAAAATTACTAAAGTACTTGAAACAAGCCAATGAAATTTCATATTGGTAAATTTCCTCATACCTATGGATTCCAAATAGTCTCCCTCATGGGCGTGCTTATACAGGAAAAAGTGGTAACGCGCAGCATCCTTTGGAATTCTTTTTGGCAAGTCCTTAAGTTCAGTATGAAGTGTGTTGGCCAAAATAATAGTTTCATTTTTCATATCAATTTGCTGTTAACAAAGCAAACTTTAATATAGTTAATACACAGAAAGCAAACTAGAGAACATGACAGGATGGAAAATTAAATGGAATTAATCTAATACAGAATGGTAATTTAGCAGTGTACATCTTCAACACACATTGTTTCATGTGTGGGTAATCTATTTTTCACTCACTATTAAATAATAGTTAAAGTATTTTATACTTGCCAGTTGTACATAGTTCAGTTTCTTATTTTTCAATTTCTCCAAAGCTTGAATAGCTTCTTTAGCAATAGGGAATGCTACTCCTTGCAGTGTTTGATGCTTGGTATCTACACCAACATCCGTCTGGACCTGGAACACAAGTCAATCGAGATGTCAACAGAAACCTTTGTAAGTGTTCATTTGCTTTCATACAATGACTGACAAAGCCTGCATATGGTTGCACACAGAGTTAGCAGTAGCTATTCCGAGAACAAACTACCCTAAAACATGATACTCATATACAACAGATTTGCATTTTTTAATTTAGAGGTCATGTTTGCTTCCTTACCTGAAAACAGTTTTGTATCTCTGAAAGAGCTAGCTTTGTAGAGCCAACAGAATCAGAGGGAAAACTGGCTCAAGTGTCAGTGAAGGAGCTCTACATTAAATTCTGGTATAAAGATACAATAAGCCAGGAGGAGAGAGCTTGATTTTCATGTGCTGTGTTATACTTTTGAACTGACAATATTGCTTATCAACTTTGTTGTATCTTGAAAAATTTTACATCAAAACATACAAATGTCATTTCTAGGAAGTCAAAATTTTTGGAGGAAGAGAGAGAAGTTGTATTTTATGAGACAAACTGATCTTCTTGAAGGAAAAGCAAAGCAACTTGCCTCCCTCCTGCTTTAATACCCTACCCCCCCCCACCCAAAGCCTATACCAAAAGGAAAGCAAACAAAACAAATAAACAAAATCTTAATTTTTTACTTTTAGAAGGTCTAACACAGACTAAAAAAATCCAGGGTAACTGCAAGCTCAACAATTGTTCATAAGCCAGTTATGTTAGTCACAAAATTCTTTGAGAGAAAACAGTTATTTTAAAGCCATTTTTAAAAGAATTTATGTTTATCTTAACATTCATGCAGCTGCTCTCAAAATGACCATTAAAGCAAAACAAAAACACCTAAGTCACTTAAAAATATTTAAATTCACACCGCAGTATTTGTTAGTAAAGGCTGCTGAGTGGTGGATAAAATGACAGATGACATTTCCCGTGAATAAAAGTAACATATGAATGAGAAAAAACAAATAAACAAAACCTCTTTTCTACCTGTATGGTGATGGGGTTGACCTAGCTACTACCATTCAGCAGCAAGACCTTGCAAGTCAGACCGAGTATAAGGCCAGTGGCCAGTCTCAGAAAAAAAACAAAAACCAAACAAAACCAAAAAACCCCAACACTCCCCACCCATAAATGAAATGTTACAAATTGGTAGAAAAAGAGTAGAGAAGAGAACATTTCATTACGCACTGCAGATGTCAGTAACATGCCTGCATCTTGAATACCACATGCAGTTCTGCCTTCCCTATCCCTCCATCTCATAAATTATATAGCAGACCTGGAAAAACTGCAGAGAAAAGCAAAAGGATCAAAAGTATGGAGTGGCTTCTTTAGGAGGAAGAGCTACCTAGATTAGGACTCCTCAGCCAAGAAGAGATAACTGATAAGGAAAACAACAGAGGTCCATGGATACAGAACCATAAAATAGTTTGAATTGGAAGGGACCTTTAAAGGTCATCTAGTCCAAATCACCTGCAGTGAGCAGGGACATCTTCAACTAGATTAGGTTGCTCAGAGCCCCATCCAACCTGAACTTGAATGTTTCCATCTACCACCTCTCTGGGCACCCTGTTGCAGTGTTTCACCACTCTCCTTGTAAAAAATTCCTTCCTTCTATCTAGTAGTATCACAGGAGAGGTGTTCCATTCCTCTGATCATTTTTGTGGCTCCCTGTGGACCTGCTCCATGTCTTTCCTGTGCTGAGGGCTTCAGAACTGAACACAGTACTCCAGGTGGGGACTTACGAGAGCAGAGTAGAAGGGAAGAATCACCTCCCTCAACCTGCTGACTCCTTTCTGTGCAGCCCAGGATATGGTTGGCTTTCTGGGATATGGTTGATTTTATCAAAGCAGAGGGGGAAACCAATGAATGACTTAATGGCTTTTCTCTGTCCCCCCCACACAATCTCTAGGGATACCAGAATAAACTAGTAGCTAGCAGGCAGTGGTTCTTTACATAGTATTTTGTTAAGCTGTGGAATACACTGCCATAGGATCTGTAGAAATAGAAACTTCAGGTCGATTTAGAAAAATTACAAGACTAGATGATGGATGAAAACCCCAGTAAGAACAATTATATAGCAAGACATCATCTCTTGTTCAGGAAGATCCCTAACTGCAAACATTGAGGTAACAAGAGAGTATTCAAGGGAATTATCATGGCTGCCTTGCCCTGCTCTTACATCCTTTCAAAATGGCAGCAATCTACAGTTTATGTATCTCTGAAAAGCACAGCTATTGTTGCTGAAGTTTCACAATAGCACAAGGTTTTAGTCTTCATGAATCAGCTGTTTAACACAAAGTATGTAGTGCATAAGAGATAATACTAATACCAGAAGTGATCATCAGTACCACAGAAGTTTTACATTCATTAGTGGGTTTCAGGTTTTTTTACAGGCTGTTGAAGTAAAATGCAGAGTTTGATGACGATGAGTGCACTTCTACATTGGATTAATCAAAATTAGACATGAAAAATAATGAAAGACACCAGTGGAAAAAAGTCAATAAACAATGAAGTTGCAGCAAAAGCTCAGTAGAGTGAAAACAGAGAAGACAGAGCTGCATTTAACGCGATGGCATCCAGCTGCAGAAATAAACCACGTTTCAAACACATGTGCCATGGTTCTAAAATACAAGCCTAAAGAACTAATAAGATCAGCACATGACCTATTTTAATACATGTCTGAACACAGTGATTAAATGAAGGAAAAATTCGAGAAAAGGATCCTCTGAAACTTTTCAGTTACTAGGTAGCTGCAATCATCAAATTATTTGGTTACAGGCATTTGTTAGAGGTTTTTCTATAAAGTCTTTGTAGCAAAAGCAAATCAGTCTCTTAAAAGGACTAGCTACTTGGTTTGGATTTGTATTTTATTTTTATTGGAATTCCAATTTACTTCCTCTCAGTCTTAAAGACAAAAGCACTGGTGCTGGCAGCTAATTATGTTTCCTCTAGGGATAAGGCTGCTGAAATACTCCTGGCAGTAATTCACTGCAACAGTTGCTATTTTCTGTTTTCTCTACAACTTCTGCCACCATGGGAAGTGTAGGTGGGCAATCACAGAACTGTTGAAGTTGGAAGGCACATCCCGAGGTCATCTTGTCCAACCACCCAGCTCAAGCAGGGCCACCTAGAGGCAGCTGCCCAGGCTTCTGTCCAGACAGCTTTTGAATATCTCCAAGATGGAAACTCCACAACTTCACTGGGCAGCCTGTGCCACTGCTCAGTCACCCTTCACAATGAAGCCTATCCAGTGAGATTAAAATCATGTTAAGGGCCAAAGTTGCAACAATTAAGCTCTGCAGTTGTGAGGCGTCTGACTCAAGACACTAGGCCTTGCAAACTCAGCAAGATCGTGCCACTTCAGCCACCATCATCCTGCAATCGTAACTCACTGAGATAGAAATTTATATTCTCATCCACTCAAACTTTCTGTAAGTTCCCTTTTTCTGTTCTTTCCTTTTTTACCATAGAAAGACTTTTTCCCTACAATACGTTTAGAACTCTGCACCCAGTTTCCCATCCATGCTCAGAGACATTATAGGTACCTCATTAATCTTAATTTGTCGAAGTTCCTCTTCTGCTGCAGTCAGAGGTGCAGGGGAGGACTGTGATATCAAATATTTTTTATATCCATTCAGTGAAACATCATCCTGAAAGCACAATATCAATATTGATCATTTTTCATACCAAAAGTTTTCTTCAAAGATGCTCTATACAGCATAAAAAAAAGCAGTTACTTCCCATACAGTTATGGTCATTTATTTGAATGGATTACAAGTGTAGGTGCATTTGCAAACTCAGCTCATCTTCCTGCACATCAGGGTCCACTGGGCCGCTATGGTAGACAATTGTACTGTGCACAGCATTTCCACAATCAGTCCCTAATTACCTGCCTAGTTAAAAAATTAGCATTAAAGAAGACTGTGTGCATGAAGTTACTCAGCCTTCTTGGACAAAACCTCAATGAACTGCCATAATTCTAACAAACAAATAAACAAAATTTGCATGCTCAGACTGGTGGCTTATCAGTAGTTTTTCCACCTAAAATTGGGAAACAGAAATGCTACCTTAGGAAAAGGAGTAAGGCACATGATACTGCAAACAGTTTAGGATGCAAAGTCACAGAAGCGATGAATTCTGTTAACTACTTTGGGGAATTCATTAATACTCGGTATCAGTTCTTGCCCTCTCCAGAAGCTGATACCAGAGGCAAATATTGTTCTGTTTTATAATTAAGGTGGTCACTCAGAAAAAGGCAGGACTTTACGCAGTCACACAAATGTGATTTTATACTCAAGTTCTGAGGAGAAGGAGAAAGCTCCTTCTTAGCTCTTCCCTTTCTGAAAGAGACAGACCTTCCCAAATACAATTTCCAGTGCCAATATTCAATTATGTCTTGTTTCAGGAGCCCAGAGACATTGAGGTTAATAGATGTGAAGTAGCATATGGGACTGTAACCAGGGTTCACCAGGATAACAGAGATGGTTGCAAGTATACTATCCTTGTATCTAACAAAATAAAGACATAATAACCCACCAGATGCTGACCATCAAGATTCTGAGCGAGGTTTGCAACTTGAATACTTTGAAGAAGCTATGATTTTCACACAGATGAACATTAGAGGCCAGCAAAAATTAAGAAGCTTATAAAGACACTAAACCAAACAATTTAGAGATATATTAAGCTGTAACATAACGAACTTTGAAAAAGTGAGTTACATTGACTTCATCTTTTAACTGCCTCAAACACATTCTGAAGTAACAGTAATACACAAATGCAATGCTCCTTCTTTACAACTGAGATGGAAGCTCAGACTTCTGTCTAACCCTACAACAGAGAACCCAAATTCTACGTATTACATAGACTGCTAATGGTTTGGTGCAAGTGGCAGTGAGAGATGAGTTGATTGAATGGGCAAGAAAACCACATATCTAATTCTCTAGAATACAGCCTCTCCAGAGAAGTTTGTTAGTGTGCTTGTTAGAATAATGAATCTTCCATCACAGGTTAATGTTGAATTTAACAAATTATTTATTCAGTGAGCAACAGGATTAATAGCTTCATGTCCTTATGGACTACTCTGTCCACCACAACAACGCATGTCTCTTTCACAGTTTTTTTTCCACTATGTTATCCTCTGTACTTCCCCAAATCTCCAACTCCTTCTCTTCCTTCAGCACCAGCTCCCTGTGTTAACAGTGCTAGTGCTTCGGTTCTGATTTGTGCATATGACAAACTAATTAACAGACCAAATAAAAGTTAACTTCTGCACTCTCTCTGTCTTTGCAGAAGAAGGAAAAGGGGAATGATAATTTGGATCTCTAAGTAACCATCAGTTTTCATGAATACTGCAGGAATTCTATATCTTTGAGTACTCTAACCTATATTTCTTTAAAACTGGCAATGGATTAAAAAGTGAAGACTGTCCGACATCCGCCTGACAAACAGGCTGACACCACAACCATGTACAGCTTATTTCCCAAAGAAACCTAGGTAACCCAAGAGCCTCACATTTCCATACATGCACAGCACTTGCAGGCTTTTCAACATGTCTTAGAAGCTTGTTAGATTTCTTACATGCACCTTCCAATTATCTTACCATAAGTGAACAGTCAACTATTAGTATTTTTACTGAACAAATTACTAGTTACTAGAACTCTTTTTCCGTAACTTAAGATGGCATCCATGGACTTGAGTTACATTTTATGGTCAAATACTAAAGAACTGACAGCTTGGTTTATGAAAACAAATGTTTTTATCTTATGTTAAGGGCTTGCAGATCCTACCACACATCCCAAATGGCTTGTGTATACAACTGGACCGAAAGTTACAGCGTTACAGCTTTTTGAGGATCCACATGCATGCAGTGAGATTAAGACATGCTCCTATTATTCCTAGATTATTTCGTTTTCATAGCCATTTGAAGCAAAGACTTCTTAGCCTATAATTGTTACATATACTTAGTTACTTGTTCAAATGAGAGCAATTGCATTTTAACATTGGAATAATACACATAGCTTTTAACTCTTTTTCCTTAACCAAAAAGGAGCAGAAACACCACAAATTCATGCCAGTAACATCAGCTACTATACTTAGTATTTGAAGTCAGTGTGCTGACTTTAAAAAAAAAATCGTACCTGTACTGTTCCAAATACTTCATCCTTAATATGACCACCTCCAAATTCTTTCTTAAGTGTTGCTCGGGTTGCTGCATACAACATTTTTTGACGAACCTAGTGTATCACAAAAAAGTGTTGTTTTGATTTGGGTTCGGTTTTTTTTTCCTTTGTGTACACTGAGAACCTAGCACATTGGTGTACCAAGTCCATTTACAAACATCTTTCTTGAACAAATGTTTTAAGTGTTGAAATTACATTTTGAAGTTGTAATTCTTAATAAACTCCATGGAATGTGCTCTGGATCATGATACTAATACGTACTATTAAATTCTCAAGAGCATGACACTATGCATTATTAACAAAGTAATTTCAAAACTAAATTGCAGCTTTAGTAAGAGCATTTTTTTTAAATGGAAAAAATATCAACATAAGCTTAATTAATTTTAAATGGGAAAACCCACAATTGTTTAGACCTTTTGTCACTGGTCTGCGTACTAATGGATACAACAGAAAGAGCAGACTGCAAATAATGCATTATTATTTTTTATTTGATAGTGGCTCCAGATAGTTTTGGTTTAAGTACAGAATGGAAAAATGAAATTTTCTGGGGGCAGAAGATCCAATCGTGTTTGCTCCCTATCAACTTGAGTCCAACAGTCACTTATTTCTCTCTAAACAGTCCCAGCTCCCCACCTTATCTCACCATCATGCCATCTTCACCAAAACACCTCACCTTCTCCACCTAATCTATTCCATGCACTCCAACTCTTGAACTCTTACTACTTCCTAACTGCTAGTGAAAGTAATAGGAATAGGGGAATAGCTTTACTTGCTGTCTTCCCTTATCTCACATTCCCAGAACCTGTACACAGTACCCTAGTTTCTTCTAGAAATCCTTAACTCTAAACTCAGTTCCCTCCCATGTTCTATAACTACTAAGTATTCTGTGTATTATCAGAATCACAAGTGCCAGCTGGGCAGCCAGCAAACCAAACAGTATAAACACCTCAAGTTCACACTATAATCCTTCTCTCTCTACTGGGATTTCTGTCCTATATCCTTCCATGTTTTATTTTACTTTAATGAAACACTGACAGAAAGATGGACAAACAGCACAAAACCACTGCCTTGTCTCCTCCAGTCAGGCTAGGAATAAACTGGATCAGCTGCACTCCATGTAGACTCTCTGATATTGCTCCCCAATCGGCTTCAAGAAAGATGTTTTCCCAGTTTTGCTGGAGGAAAGTGAGGGAAGGTTGGGGAATGCTTCATTCCTCAAATCCTTTTCCTTCGTATCTTGGATTCAGATCAAATGGCACTGTTGAAAAACCATTAGGAGCATGAAGCCTCTGATGACTGTTACTTACAGGAGAGTGATCAGGTGACCATGCAATGAAGATCCATTCATATCCTTGAGCATTCTGAGAATCTAGTCTGTATAATACATAACATGGTTGCTTGTCTTCAAGAAGGGGAAGGACAAAGGCATCATAATCTTTTTCCCATGATCCAACTGGCCGCCTAGAGGATCCCACAATAAGCTGCTCTATAACCAATAACCAAAGCTACACGTTAACAACAACGCAGTCAATACTGTTTTCCACAATAAACAGCTAATCAGACACCTCATCTTCCATAATTATGTCCAGAAGAATGTAAGTCAAGAAGTCAGTGTGAAAGCAGGTGAATTCCTACAGAAGCTGTGTATGGTCAAACTCTAACTTACTTTAACCCAAATACAAATAGTTGATAAGCAATATGCCGGTTGCTGTCAAGTTCTTCGATCTGAAGGGGTAAGACTGATGTTAGTGTTTTTAGTGTAACGTACACACCAGAGAAACAAAAACTGTCTTCTGCCAGTTAGTTTGTTTTAACACTGGAATACTTAAGTATAAACAAGATGAGAGTAAGCTTTTAAATTTTAGAATTAGAATTATAAATGTTCTTGTTGTAACATATTAGTCTTTGTACTCACTGTAAGGAGTCAATAACTCAGTTGTACAGTGAAAAGAGTTTGGAATGAATACGCTTGCACTAATCACTCTAACTTGACTATGAAAATAGATAACCCTCTTTCTAATACAGCTTTATAACTATGTTCTTTTAAATGACTGAAGTTGTTTATAATGTATAATTGGCTTAAATCTGTACAGAATACTTCAGATGAGATTTAATTATGTGAACAGCTGTAGCAACAAGACTTTTATTTATAAATCACATCTCAGCTTTCAAAGGAAAGAATTAGTATAGCGTCTTTCAGAATATTTTATCAGCTTCCCATACTAGCCCCCACAACCAAAACAGAAATACCTTGTTTAAATGGGATCCTACAACAGTTTGAAGACCATCATAGTAGCCAGTATAAAAAATATCTTTTGAGAGGCTAGGACCTAACTTCTAAAACTTCAGACAAAAGTACAAAAGTATACAAATGCCTCTACAGCAAACTTCCAAAGCAAGGCACTCTACCACAGTAAGTCACAGCACATGAACAGCTCAGGGAGAGGGTGTCTGGCCCTTCTCTCAATCAGGTGCAAAGTAACTATAGTTGTATACCCAGATCAGAGTATTCAGAATGCTCTTGCCAATTCTGAGCTCTAGGAGGCTTATACTCACTTGGATTTAAGACAGAAAAATACTATCAGAGAAACTGTATTGTCCAGCAGCAAACCTCTTCTCTTTCTCAGATTAGCAAAACTCAATTTGACTGTTATCTGTTGACTGAGGACAGGTGCTGAAAGCTCCTTGCAGACAGCTGAAGCAACTGTCCCTCCTCCAGTGTTCTGGAAGTTTTAGAGCTTTCTTTTTGAACTGCAGAAAATAGTATCAAAGACTGGATTCTGTTTCTACCTACAGACAAAATGTGCATATATATATATATACACACACAAAAAAAAATAGGGAGTGTCTTCCATTTGTATCTTATTTCTAGGCTTCATTTCATATTAAAAAGTAGCATACACACAAAAGCACATTGTTTTACCTTGCCTTGTGTGGAAAAAAAAGAATAAAATAAATAATCAACGGTATGCCAGCATTTGCTACCTTGTGCTAGTGAGACCTTACCAGTGACCTGTGTATAATATTACTATTGCCACTTCCTTGAGGAAAGCAATATTAAAATAATAGAAGAATTCCTAAGAAAAGCAAACACAAAGAAGGTAACAGTAAGTTATTTACCTAACGATAAAAGTATGAATGTGTATATACATGTACATGCATGTGCCTTTCTGCAGCTAACGGGTATTTCAGTGTACTGTAAATGAATGAACTTTAGAAAGAACAAAAACCCCGAGGTGAGCATTTGACATACTTGAAAAGATGGACTGAACCATGAAATGTCTTATACAGACAACCAGCATTGTCATTAAAATAAAAAAAACCACAAAAAAACCCACCCAACACCAAAACTATGCATTCTGTCTTGCAATGTTTGCAGCCTTGAACACTTGCCAAAAAGTTCAAAGATCAAATTTGAGTTCTGCAAGAAATTACGTGATTTTATATTTATATATATATACATGAGATTTAAGGAATGGTTTTAGCTTTGAAAATTTGTACAAAGTTACAGATTTTTAAAGATATTTTCTGCGTAGCCGGATTACAACTTAAACATCTGCTTTAATAGGACTTTCTACATGCAGGTGATCCCGGTATAAAAGGTAGATAATGTTTACACTTCATCTAAAGTGACTAGCTGCCTTGTAAGAATCTCTGTCTAATGAAAGTAACCAAGGCACCAAAACATTATACAGGTGTATACAGGTTCTTTAGTAAGAAAGTAAGAGTAAACTCATTTATCTTACACATATGAAAAACACAGCAGTTCTCAGCAAAATATGAAATGACATTTGGAATCAAAATTCAAATGCAAAAATACAGTAGCATCGTACTGAACAGCTTAGCATCACCAAAACTTGTATTTTACCTTCTGTATATGAAAGACCTTAGTAATATTAAATTTTTCAGAGTTTTGGTTTTTTAAAATTTGTACATGTAGGTCACTAAAACAACTAGGAAAATATCCAAAAGAATCAGAAGAAAAAGATTAAAATTTGACTAACCATTGTCAATGACTATTTTTAAAAGCCTGTATTGTCCATTTCTGGCTCCAACAAAGATGTCTTTAACACTTGCACTAGCTGAAAAAGAGAAAATAAAAGTAACCAAATGAACACATTTCATTTCCCTAGGGCAAAGAACACTCACAAAGGTAAGAACAACACTGGAAAAGCATACAACTGGCCCTTCAGTGCAAAGTTGGACTCAAAAAGGAACATGGGAGCGATGTTCCCTCTATGCTGCATACTGCTCCAGCCATCAGCATGCCACAGAAAAGATGACAGACAGCACTACAGAACAGCCCTGCTTTCTAGCACACTGCATGATTTTCAACATTGTGAAAATTAAAGGTGACAACATACCAGGGCTCTCCAGTTTCAGAGTTAACACAGCAACACAATAAAAATCTGATCATCTCAAGTTACAATAGCTTCATGAAGTCTGCAGGCTTAGTACAAACTTTCAGACAGAAACTTTACGCTTGCCAGGAAAATGTTAGAGCTTGTCTGGTACAGGTGCTGGTCTTTCCTGAGGACGCCTCTCCAAAGAGTACTACTGAAGGCTGCCACCCGTTGCTCATCTTTCCTATCACCTTATCTCACTGCATGTATCTTGATGACATTGTTCAAACCCTGATTTACTGCAACAGGATAGTTTTATAATGAATTTACAAAGAAGTAACCACAAATATTCTAAATGTCCACAATTTACACTGACACTACACCGCAAACACGACAGACTCGCTTCCCCAAGCACACTGAAGAACCGTGTTTGAGTCTTGTGAGGATCATTATTAACTCAACTGCTCTGCTAAATAATCTGAGAGCAAATCAGTTTAATTACACCACAGACAGGGGGTTGTACAGCATTTACTGAAGAACATTTACTGCAAGCTGGTCCTTTAAGTAGTATAGCACAGCACCAGCAAAACAAACATCAAACCAGGAAACAAATAAAAAGGATTATTTATAGTCAGGTTGAGGCCAACTGAACAGATGGTCAGATGGTATCCAGCAACAGTACTGGCCATACGGAAACATTCTAAATTTATGCCCATCGAAGTGATGTTCAGGCCCATCCTGAAACTCCAGAATTATGCGGGAGAAGAAGGCGATGTTAAACAAACTGAACTGCTTCAGGTTACCAGTCAGACCCCAGCTTCATCCCAGTTAGCATCTTCCCACCACCACCACAGACCTTCACTGTAATTTGCTGTCAGCTTTTCTAATTGTCTCTGCTCATCCTCACTGTTCCACTCAGCACACATTGCAACACTTTCTCTAGACTTCGTGGTTCCCCCAGGACTTTTTTTTGTCCTCTTCTTGTCTATTATGATTTTGTTCTTTATTGTCTCATTTCAACCCTACGCACAAAACAAGACCAAAACACAGAAGTCCTTGTACCAATACCAGAGCTGTGACACCTCCTGAAGTAACATTTTGAGACAAGACATTTGAGGAACCATCTCACTACCAAGTGATGTACACTTTTTTTAATACAGGTTTTACAATTACCAACAGAGCAGTATTGTTTTCTACTTAAACTTTCTGCATATCAGAGACCTAAAGAATTAAAATTTGTGGTTATTTCACAAATCTTTTACAGGGAATATTATTTAAATATATGTAGAAGACTGTGAACATATACTAGTGTATTTTCCCACATCTCCATGCACTCTGCAGCTTCCTACACTATTTATCTGCACTGGTTTGTTTGAAAGTCCAGCCCTTCTAGCAACTGCCTGGTACATTTCACTGTCCCCATGACTTCATTTCTGTTTCCAGAAAAGAGCAGCCCATGCTGCCAAATCTTGCAATTGTTTATGACTGACAGTAGCCTGTTTGTAGCTAAAGCCAGCAATGGCACAACAAGTGCTATTCCTCTTCCAAATCGCAGAAGCGGATGCTTTGCTGCAAGCGGGGCACCTGATCAGCGCCTGGCGACGCAGGATCCGGGCAGGAAAGCTGCCGAGTTCTCTACAGCTCTCTTCAAAGGACAGAAGATTCTCAAAGACACGGAGGAGAGCAGCAGAAGAGGCTTAGCCACCCCTCTTGCCTGGGGTAAGCAACAGGATATTCTTCTGCTCCTCCCTCTGGCATTGGCAGGGGAGGGAAGGAGAATATGGAAAGCCACTGAAACATTCTCCCCAGCCTGGAGAAAAAACTACCCCAGATACACCTCGAGCCTGAGAAGGGCTGAAGCACTTAAAACAAACAAAAAAGAGCATGGGTTGGCACGCAGGGGAAGGAAAAGAAGAGAGGCAAAAGGGTGCGTCCCAAAGGCGGGCAAGGGACAAAAAAGGGAATAGAAGAGCAGTTCAGGGCTGCCATGGCTGGGGCAAAAGTCACCTTCAGCAATAACTACGGGAGAGCAGGCAAAGTACACGGCCCAGGCCACCGCTCCACCGACCGCAGAGATGGAGACGGCCAGACCCGATCCCCTCCTAATCCTGCAGCATAATCCCTGCTTAGCAGTTCTGGGGCTGGGGGCACCTGGGAATGCTGAGGAACAACATGCTGTCTTCTAGTAGCTCCTCACACGCTCCAAGGCCTGGAAACATGAGGAAAATGAGGCTTCCCCACGCCTTTCCCCTTCGTGGCCTCCCGTGATGGGGTTTCCAATGGGCTGTCCCTCCTCTAGGGCTCCTGCTTCCCTCCAGGGTCTCCTCCGCCTCTGCTGCTCCTCAGGGCTCCGGCTGCAACGGGCCCGGCCGCGGCCCCGGCCCGGCCCGCGCTGCCCAGCCC
>VZRW01005982.1:87247-101999 GCA_013398125.1 Aegotheles bennettii | reverse complement strand
GGCGGGACCCGCAGCGGGGCAGGGCCTGCGGGGTCCGGCTCGCTCCCCGGCAGAAGGGACGGTGTCCAGCAGGGCTGCGCGTTGGCCGGAGTCCTGGCAAATAACCGGGGGGATTCCGTTGCTGTAGTTGTTTGGTGAGACACTGGCACAGGCTGCCCAGAGGAGCTGTGGCTGCCCCCTCCCTGGCAGTGTTCAAGGCCAGGTTGGATGGGACTTTGAGCAACCTGGTCTAGTGGGAGGTGTCCCTGCCCATGACAGGGGGGTTGGAAATGGATGATCCCTAAGGTCCCTTCCAACCCAAACCATTCTGATCCTATCATCTGTAAGAGTCTGTTGTGGAGATCTCCCTCTCTGGCTTGAGGCAGCAGGGAAGGAGCCACAGGGTGGGACACCAGGCTGCTTGTGTGTCCTGTGAATTTTGCATTAAACAGACACCAGATAAACCTGGAAATCAGGGTGCAGAGCCCAGAACCATGGCTCTTCCAGCTCACGCTCTTGCCTCTGACCAGGCAGTCTTTCTCTTGATTTTGCATTATTTGCTACGTGGTGACACTACATCAACAGAAATAGTGAATATTTCTTCTCTTTCATCTTGGATCTGGCAGTGGAGACACTCATCTGCATTGAGAAGGCGTGGATCCAGGCAGAGAAAGGGTGTACCTGCTTCTGAGTCAGTGGCCTAACCATATGGCCAAAGGCTTTTACACCTTTTCAATTTGTGTTGATAACTTTTCCCTAAACCTTTCCTTTTAAAGTTCCCAGTGAAGGAGAGTCCTGCATTGTGAATTCAAGCATGCTCTGGAGGTAGGTTTGCTTTTGCTCGTTGTCTTTCACAGGCACCTCTGTCCACAGGTTGAGAAGCACTGTCCTCTGATGACAAAAAGGTGGCAACTGCCTTTTATTTAAAAATGTTTTCTCTTTCCTGTGCTGTAGTCAATGTTTTTAATCTGTGCTGTGGTCTGGAATAGACTCCACAGGTGAAACGTGCAGGCAGTTGTAGACATAACAGGGCTGTGGGCACTTGATGTATGCCCCGATGCTGACAATTCCTTCAAATTTCTGGGGGTTAGCAGGGGTTTTATGGGTCACTATACAACCTGAGAACATAAATGCTGTAACACAAGCAAGAATAGAAGAATAAGGCGAGCACATGGTAATCCTTCCTTGGCTCACCTTCCCAGCCTCCTGAGTGCTGCAGCTCAGGAATTTCTGGAGTCAGCTGTGTTGATAGATGCGGGTGCCTGCACTTTGTCAGATCCCCAGCTGAAAGACATCGGGTGAGGGATTTAGTGTCCTATTTGGGAAATGTGAAATAGCCCTGTAGCTGTAGTATGTAAGCTGTTCTGTGTAATGCTAGTCCGGCAAATACGAAATCACTATGGAGGCACGTCACCAGCTAGGGAGCTGGGACTGACTGTGGGGACTGCAGCAGCTGGGGAAACAGAGTTTGCAGCTTATCTTTCTTCTAGCAAGGAGGCTGAAAGAGACGAGGGAAAGACTTCATGTGAAACCAAGACATGAAAGACAGACCGTACTTCTCAGACACCCAGAGGTCAGCCCTAATTCCTCTAATTATAAGCCTGCAGGAGCACAGAGGTTATAAAAGATAAAGCAGCTCTTGGAGAAGAGCTTGTTGAAGAGGAAGGGAGTACTAGAGATCCAGCCAGAGTGACAACTAGAGATGTGGTGCTAACACAATTACTTCAACTCGTTTGAGCCTAAGTCTGCCATGGTTCCTGTGTTCTTGGTTCCTCCCCAGTGTTTGTGTTATTGTTTGTAAAGGATGGATTTGTGTGAAAATATACCAGCGAAAGGAAGTTTTCCGTGATAGATATCCTGAAAAGACAGATCAGTTCCTTGATCCAGTTAGTCATGTGTCCCCAGGAGCACTACTATTGGCACAATATGACAATGAGGATGCGTAGCCAAGAGGGTGGAACTGTGCTTTCAGTGGAAAACCATACTTAGTCTGGAACTATCAGAGTGGCATAAGACTATAACGTCTGTCACCATATTGATACCACCTTGACTATCTGAGGTCACATCATATCAATTCTCACCTATCTGTCAGAGGGCTCTAAATTACAAAAGTGGGATCTTAAAATCTACTTCATATGAAACGAGGTTGGTACACATTGGCATTTTGTAGCCCCTTTCTGCCAAAAAAGCCAAAGTGAAGGTCTATAGTATTGTTTTTAAATCCCAATACCACAAATATTTTCCTATATTACGATGTTTGATGTTTGGCAAAGAAGAGACCTTGCACAGAAGCAAGCGCAAGCACGTACAGATTTCACAGCTGTTGAACATGCTTAAAGTATGTTAGCATACACATTAAGTAACTTTTTTCTTTCTGTTAGTTATATTTTCTTTCCTGTACTTGGATGATTTTTTCCAGTATACATTAGGTTTTGTATCTAATTAAGGTTTAGATTGTTTTGGTAGAGAGAGCATATTGCAGTTTCCCAAATTTTAATAAGATTCTTTTAACGGAACAATAAATGACATTTTTAAAAAGAAATATTTTTAATAGACTTTGGTACAGCATTTTCTATGTGACTTCTGGGTCTTGCTTTAATTTTCAGTGTCTTTATTGTCTCTCCCTGTACATTTATTTCTTCATTGATTTAACAGTGCTTTATTTATGCTAGTTTATTAAATGCTGTGGTTAGAATCTCACAGTTAATTGTGTTCATAGTTCTGTAATGTGTGCAAACATTTTCTCCTGTTGTGATGTTGCCAGGGAGGCCTGTTCCATGTTTTACTATAATTGTCCACCCGACAATGGAAACGCACATACTTTTTTACATCATTTTTATTACTGCAGTCCATACCCACCTTAAGGTGACATTTCAAGCACTAAACATATTTCCAACAGCTGAAGAATGTAAACCTTTTTGCTGGGCAATATTACAACTTCATTTTCTTGCTGTGGAGCTGCACTGCCTGTAGATATCTATCCTGGCACTCTTCAAAGCTTCAGCTTTGATTATTCTTTTCCCCCATCAACTTGTTCTTCAAAAATAACAGTATTTTCATAAGATAGCTAAAGTATTAGAGAGTTCAGTGGTGAGATGAACTTTCTTCCATATAGAGTAAGAATGATTACAAAGTACTTCCTTCAGAAATATGTGAAAACTTCATTTCTTCAACTGTTTGCTTCCAGTAATCTCCACTCCCATATACCTTTAGGTAGCTAAAATAGAAATCAGAATTCACACCACTCCTAGAGTCAGATTTGCTTATAACTTTGAGGATATGTGAGAAAAGTTTTGCAAGCAAAATGGAACTTTTATTTCTGAGCACGCCAGTGTTACCTGTTTGTAAATCTCGGTATACGTGGCTCTAGTCAACCAACACACTGTGTTCAAGTCAAATAAAAATGTATTTCTTTGTGATGGCTAGAGTTTACGGATAGTCTGCTGTTAAGAAGTATTGCTATAAGAAGTCATCACTCTCTTGCCATCATAACAAGTGGTTTTTATTACAGTGTGGACAGCTCTCACTTTACAGTCATCAGTAAGCATAGCAGTGTGGCTATATCTCAATTTCTTTATGCTCTGAGGCATTTCTGTTCATTTCTCGTAAAGGAGCAAATAAACCTTCTAACTTCCATCTTCATATTAACAATCTGAGGGGCTTGTCTTTCTGGCTGCTAAAACAGCTGACACAATAGGTGTTGTCTGTGGGTGGCCAGGAACGTGCTAGATTGACAACTATTTTAAGCTGAATTACAATACAGTGGGTAGCCAAGTCTGAGGTACTGGGGTTTTCCTATCCACTGCCATAGAAAAAAACAGATTTGCAGCAATAGGTTTTGCTATCCTAAAAGTTGTAGACAACTGATTCTTGTCATGTTTCAGTATGCTTTGATAATAAGAAGCAAATATCCTGTGAAATCAACTGAACAAAGCACAATTGGTGGGAATTCCTGTATTTCTTACATCTTTCTGTTCTGTTAAGTGATTCCAGACATTATTAAGGAGTTGATTCTGAATATGGTTTGCTGATATCTGTGTCCATTTCTAGCCCTCATTCTTCTGGTAAACCTGTAGGTAGGCACTAGACATGGCATGTCTACATTCTCTATGTGCAGCATAATGGGCTGTATGATGGTCAAATTGTTTCATGCTCTCAGTGATTTTTAAATTATGAAATTCCTCAAATGCGGCTTGTTTTTTCATATACTTAACCTAATAGCAGTGATTAACTAACATGTAAATACTACTGCAAAATCATTGTGGAAAATTATTTGCAATCCAGTCACCCTTTTGGCCACTCTTTTCAGATTTTCTGTTCTGCATGGTGTTATTTGAATGCATTTCTGCAGTGCATTAAACAGTATGATTGATACCTCTGCGGTTCTTGGTTTTGCCTTTTTGTCCAGTGTCAAAAAATATTTTAATTATTTAAGACCTATGTTTGCTTTGTCAGTTATTGATGACAAGGTCAAAGAAGTTTCCTTGTGCATAGAGTGCACAAGAGATTTTTAAGAATCATTTTAGATGATGCTCAAAATGATTCTTAGGTCAAAGAAAGCAAGAAAAACCTTGTAAAGATCTGGACAGCCTCCTGGGGCCTTTGGAACAGATTTATAAGTCACAATTTCCAACTTTAGCTATTGAAGGACAGCTAGTGTGTGGGTGCCTTCTTCCCAGACCATCATATGCCTGACCATAAATACCAAGATTTTAATTTTGATGGTATTCTATGGAAAGACTGCACATAAAACAGAAGCACGACATGATCTGCTTCAATAGGGTGAGTAGCTGAAGAGATGTACTAATTATTTATAGCAAGGTGTATTACATTGCTATAGCCCAGATCAAAGATGATAACAAAGCAGTAACTGAAGCCATATTGCTATCTTCATTTGATAGAAATGAAGCCTTCTTGCCACCAAGAAGAAGCTCCACTTCTCACTTAAATAACACATAGATTAAAAATTAATATCTTGTATTGGAAAAATCTCCAAGGCAAACATGAGCTGCTGTTTGTGTTCATTTTAAACCTTCCTCTGGATCTCAATCTAGAGAAAATGTTCCAATATCTATTTAATTTTGAAGAGGCTGGGTATATTCAATGTCTTTCTGCAGCCTCTCCTTTCACATTTTCATGTCAATTAGGACCACTCTATCTTCCACTTCACTTGATTTTCTGGCTGTTTCTTGATGAGAAAGAAATGAGCTTGGGACAGTTTCAGTTCCATTTGGATGATCATATTGACAGCCCAGCACATGGTGGCTGTAGAAGGACCCCTTTTAGAAAGCTAGTGAGTCCTGGCAAAGAGCCACCAAACACAACACTGTCTAGATTTAGCATAGACCTTATCTGCCAAGACTGGTAATTACTTCCTGGAAGTGGGTGGCTTGTCTGTCCAGTCGTCATGCCTGAACATAGAGCACTATTCGAAGTTTGCATGATCTGATGATCTCATAGGTAGTTTTGAGTACTCTGGGAAGTACCTAAGGTCCCGAAGATTTTCTCGAAGATTTTCTCACTCAAATATTCCTGCTATTGCAAACTTTTAAAAAATAAACCAGGGCAGATACAATGATTAGATGAAAATGCATATTACAAAAAATAGATTATACTTTTGTTTTTCCTACATTGCATGGAGGATGTCATGACCCTACTGAAATCAGTAAGAATTTTCTCATTGACTTTGGTACAGACAGGACTTTATTAGCAAGGAGAATGTGAACTGCTTTTAATGGCAGATGATCTTCAATGGTACACTGTTGCAGCACTAGTGTGGATCCAGTTATTTTCCTGGTGAACTCAGAAGAGATGCTGGACAGCATTCTTTATGTACCTATTTCCACTTTCTTTTAACATTTACTTTAGATGAGTGTATTGAGTCATTGTGAAATACTATCCACTGAAACACCAGCACTGTGCTGGGTATGTGCAGTTGTTTATCTTGTTTTCCATCACTACAGAGATGGCGGTTTGTCTCTTGATGAGGTACAGTTAGTACAAACTAATGCCAGATGAAGCAAAAGCAACCCTGGCCAAGGCATTGTTTGCACTTTGTGTTGAAGACACAAAGTCCTAAGTCACTTCCTCTCTTAATTAGATTGTTGCAGAGCCTCTGCGCCTTGCTGAAACTGTTTACCTTTTAGCCCAGGAGTATCAATATTTTAAAATTTCAGTCTTTAGTCTTATATTTTCTTTGATATTTTGCCTAGCCATCCCGAGATCCCAGGTTCCTGCCTGTTTCTCCATGGCATATATGGCTGCAAATACATTAGATCTAAGATGATTCCCTCTGTGAGCTC
The DNA here is from genome assembly GCA_013398125.1 of Aegotheles bennettii. Lineage (NCBI taxonomy): Eukaryota > Metazoa > Chordata > Aves > Caprimulgiformes > Aegothelidae > Aegotheles > Aegotheles bennettii. The sequence continues at coordinate 95,718 of VZRW01005982.1, read as the reverse complement.
TTTATATGCTTCTCACTGTTTTATGGTCTTTTCCAAATTTCCAAAGAAATTAAGAAAAGGCTCAAACTGCTGTTAGATAATTCCACTTTTTGATGTAGGCATCAGGAGAACAGCTAAGACCTGAGCGACGTCGAAGCTGGGGTGAAAGAATGGGAGTACCTGGGACAAAGGATTCCTCCTACTCATAAAGTCCTACTTGCAGGAGAGGAATTCAGTCAGACAGGATTTTCTCATGAGCCACTCATAAGTGACACCTAGTTCCTACCCATAAATTACTATTAAAAAAAAGTAGCAAGCAAACAGGGGAAGTTTTATCCCAAAAGGGTTTCATGAGGCCTATTAGGGATTTTACTACTGTTTGCAGAAAGCATTCTGAGATAGGACAGAGTAAAACTCTACCATAGCTCCTTACTCTGCAGTGCTTACTGTTTAAATAGACAGAATTGTAGAAGAAGGGTAGGAAAAAGTTTTTCAGTAAAACCTGAAGTAGTTGCATCAATCCCTTCCAGCGTTTAAAAGTGCCCTGTTAGTGCTCAGCTCCTTGTGCTTAGTTTCCAGCAGAATAAGACCCTCACAGGCACACAAAAACACAGATGAATGCTGTGTCTCAGCGTAAGCTGAACTTCTCCAGTACTTTGTTTTAGTTCCAGAAGAATCTACCGTGCACTCGTGGCTCTTATAAATGAAAGGAAAATCAATAAACAAAGAAAGGACATTTTGACCGCACTGTACATTCTTACTTGTTCTCTCAAGCACTTACTCAAAGTGCCTGTCCATTTTCAATGGATTTCCAGTTGCTAAATAAATTATTACATTTATCATTGTAATTTATTTTTTTTCATAAATATGTTTTTTTCACAGTGCATTAGCGTGAGCTAAAAATAACAGGCATTTGCCACAGACCATTGAAAAAATGTCTATTTGCATAACAGATACTGCATAACGCTGTACATGATGAGAAGAAGCTTTAAATAAAGGTCACAAAGCTTGGTCTTCTCATCACTTATCCAGACCTAAAAATCTGACAGCAAAGAAAATGCTGTCTAGGTGTTGTGTTTATATGATTCTCTTATTAATTATCTTCAGACTATGATTAGCTCTCTTATGTTTAATGTTTGTTTTTTATTTAATATTTGTTTATTTTCAGTGAAATTACAGTTCTGATACACCAAGTGCTACCATTTGGACAGTCACATTGATATTGGTAGCAAGCAGAACTCACTTGTGTTCCCGGGGTTTGATCTGCTGCTTGGACAAGCCAATCTTTGCACAAGACACCTGTATGTGTCTGCTTCGGCAGGGACAGATTTGCTTCTCAGTTGTGTTACTGCAGTATCTGGTTTGCCATAGCCTCTGTCGAGACACCCAACACAGCAGCCAGTGCCCCATAGTACTCCCTGCCCTGACTGCGTTTCTGTCCTCCCTGATCCAGACAGTTGTATATGACAGTGCATGATCAGCTCTCAGACTCCTTTTAATTGTATTAGATAACATACTCCAGTTTCAGGCATGCAGAGATTTGAAAATAAAGTCATCTAATTGTTTGAGTTATCACACTGTGCTTGAGTTTAGAAGCAGTACTTTTGTCAAGATGCAAAATTTTTATGTCATGCTACGTCTACTTTTATTCTAGTAGAAATAGGATCAAGACACAGGGTGTTTGTAGGATGACACAGAAAGCCTTAAGACTTTTTTTTATAGAGGCAATGTGTTCTTATACTGTAGTTATACAAAATACAGTTGTCCACTGCACTTTGGAAGAACCTCATGAAAACAGAAGACTTTTTTTAGTCCTGTATTTTTTCATGAGGTTAAGAAATTACTACTCATTATTTTTAATGCATTTTTTTTAGTATTGAGTAAATCAACAGACCTTAAATTATTTTCTTGTCAGATAGTAGTCTGAGGCATGTTTATATAAAAAGAATATAAAGCTCATGCTAAACAAAATGTGGTGTTTTTCTTACTAGAGTTGAGCAACATGAGTATATTTTCTCAAAGACCTTCTGTTACCACTTACTATTTTCTGAACTTTTTCCTTCCAGATTTACTCCTGCCTTCCTGAAGTCTTCTTTTACGATTGCAATAAACTTGGATAGTGTGGTTAAGCAGTATCTGTGAAAGGCAGACCTCAGATTCCACTTTTTCTTAATTTGTGTTTTCTCTAATTCTGTATATTGAACTGTTAATGTAGCTGCAAGCTGATTTTTCCTTTCTTTTCCTAATACAGCAGTCACATCTAGTTGTTCTATTAGTTGAAAGCATCCATATGGCCAGCAGATGCACTTAAAAGGTATTTAATTAGTGATGTAAGTTCACCTGACTAAACAGTTCTTCAGCGATTTTATCTAGGCTAGGTGTGGGCTGGTTGTCTGTTGAAATCAGTATGGTTATTTGAATAGACTGACAGTTACCTGGAATAAGTTTGGTATGGATGAACAAGAGTACTTAATTCTAGTGTAATTTTTGTTTAGCACCTGACTATCATCTTCAAAAGTCCTAGTACAGCTTCTGCTTTAACCTTGGTAAGCCCTTTATCATGTGACTCCAGAACTGAAGTTCTGTTTCACCATATGTAAAAGGTTGCTTAAAGTTCTCCACAGTTCTACAGCTTTTTGTCCAAGTTCTATTAGTATTGCAAAATTACACATATCCATTAAATTCTGCTCAAAATTTTTTTTTTTGTGGTTTAACCTATCAACAATGCTGAAACCACCCCTTAACTTCACCTTGGTAAAGTAAAACTTGCTTGACAGGAATCAAAAAATACATAATAATCACCCAGATCCCAAAATTCCACAATAATTTTTAGCCAGATAATTATTTATATTTGTTAAAATTTATATCCAAGTTATTTTTTCATTTTTTCATGCCTATACAGCAGGTATAATTTGTTCCTATTTACATTTACATTTGATTTGAAATATTTTGGACTGTACCAAACAAGTCCAGAGGTTTAGCATCAGAGATGTGTCCTTTTGCCATTATTTTTAGTTTCCCTCATCTTAGGTAATTTGCAGTCTCTTTCTTGTTTCATCAGTGAAAAGCATTAGATAGAACCAGAAATAAGGCCCTTTATCAAGACTTGGAAGTCTCTTAGTTCATCTGTGTATTGTGTATAACGTTGATTTTGTGCCATTCTTGTTATTTTATTGAAATATCAGTTGGTTTCTGATTACATCAAAACTTTGAGGAGTTCAGGTCTATATTGGTACTGACCTACCCAAACAAATGCATTGTCTCCTGAAGTGACATCCGGACAGCTTTCCAAAGAATGAGTTCTGCCAGCTCGTATTGTTGCTCATTGTTCTCAAAGAAGCAGAGGCACCAATTAGGCCAAAATCACCAGTAAATCTGGTGACTACTCTGACTTACCGTGTGTGTGTGTGTGTGGAGGGGGGGCACTGCATGGGTGCACAGCCTGCACCACCATTTGGTTATTCCGGTTCTTCTCCCTTTCACTTCTTTCAGTAATGGAGATCTCCCATCTATCTGCCTATGCCTGCTATCAGCCTGGGAAGCCTGTATGTAAGTAGGTAATCCTATTTACCCTCTAAATATTGTTACAACATTTACTTTCTTCTAGTTCTATGCAATTTCCTTGGCATTTCAGAAGTTGTTAGGAAACAAATTTAATGATTAGCATTGCTGCCTATCATATCTTTCATTTATTTTTCTAATAATTCTTTAACCTGACATTTTAAAATAAATGTTTAAGTTGCTGCTGTTTACTATCCTTTCATATTACTGATTTAATGGAAAGTATTTCAGTGTTACATAATGTGAAGGCACTGTTTATGTTTTCCAAATATGCAATAGAAACATTTCTGCTATTCCACATTCTTTTAGACAATCTGGTTTTTACATCTAGTAGTAAAGCAGTACTCGTATTTCCACTGTCATTGTCTCTGATTAACTTAACATTCATACTTGGGTATATTTTTTGCCTTTTCTTTATTCTAAGTTCTTAAATAATTTAACTTTAGCTGTATACTGTTGTCAGCTTTTGGTTTTTTTTTTCCTCAATTTGTTTAGTATTTTAATGCTCTGCTTTCTTTTCCTTTCTTTTAGACAATAAGAAATAAGTTGCAAATGCAGATAATGAATAGATCTTAACTGGTATAGCTGAGATGCGTTGCCGTAACCATGGCTGTGAAACTTCAAAGCAGGAAATCTTTTGTTCCAAAGATGCTTCTTGCAAGTGTACTGGATCTGGTTTGGGATTAACTTAACTTTCTTTGTAGTGGCAATATTGTGTTTTGGGTTTGTGGCTCAAAGTGTTGAAAACACACCGGTGTTTTGGCTATTGCTGAGCAGTGCTTGCACAGGCTCAAGGCTGTCTGTCTTTCCCACTCTGCCCATGCTCCCATCCCAGTGAGGAGGCTGGCAGTGGGCAGAAAGTTGGGAGGGGACACAGCTGGGACAGCTGACCCCGACTGACCAAAGGGGTACTGCATGCCATATGATATCATGCTCAGCAATAAAACCTGGTAGAGGGAAAGAGTAGGGTGGGGTTTAGCTTCCAAGCTTGCTGTCGGAGACTGGCTGGCCATCTATCTGTTTGCAGGCCTTGGTGAGTGATTGCCTTAGCATCACCTTTTTTTTTTTAGTCTCACTTATTACATTTTATTAATTCTCACATTTTTTTTCTTCACTTATTAAGCTATCTGTATCTGGACCCATGAGTTTTCTCTCTTCTTCTCCCATTCTCTCCACTGTCCTGCTGGGGAAAGAGGCAGGGTGAGTGAGCCCGCAGCCATGTGGGTGCTTACCTGCTGGCTGGGATCAACCCACAAGAGTGGGATGGAAGTAAAATACATTAGGAGCACAATCCCTGAGTAATGGGGTTTTGCAGGTTCAGGGAATGAAGTACTTTTTCCAAGCAGTGAGCCAGGGGAGAGGCATTTGTGCAACCGCAGATGAAAGGAGTGGGAGGATAGGCTGAGAGAGCTGGGACTGTGTAACCTTGAGGAGGCTCAAGGGAGAGGATCTTATCAATGTATCTAAAAGCCTGATAGTAGGAGTAGAGAAGTTGAAGCCGGACTCTTTTGTCATTGCTACCTAGACAAGAGACAATGGGCACAAACTGAAATGCAGGAAATTCCATTTAGCATACGAAAAAAGCCTTTTTCACTGGTGGTTAAACATTGGAACAGGTTGCTCAGAGAGGTTGTGTAGTCTCCAGCCTTGGGGATACTCAAAGCCCAGCTGGACATGACCCTGCTCTGAGCAGAGGGCTGGACTAGAGACTCTCCAGTGGTCACTTTCAGCCTCAGCTGTGATGTGATTCTGTGAAATTTCATGGGTGTTGTGACCCACAGTTTTGTGTATCAAGCAGCCGAGCACCTAGCCTGTATGGATAACATGGGATATCAGAGAGCTTTCTCATATGAAGCCATAGCATTTTTTTCCAATCTCCAGACTTACCTTTCAGTCCCAGATACGCAGGATTTTATAATGAATTGCATTTTCTTTTTATTTTGCTTTTGAACAGAGTGATTACACAAGTCTTTTTAATTTGGACCTGCAGCCTTTTCACTCACAAAACTAGCACTTTTGCTTTGGCATAGAAAAGCAAAGAAACCTGTCTCTTAGTACAGCATCATTCTTTTGGAACATACTGTAGCTCGGCGTGTGTTCCTGCACCAGACAGTTGTCTGAGGCAGCAGAGTCTGGTAGGAGAACTTCCCAGTTACAGACTAATGTGCGGAAGGCTGGTTCCTCATGTTTGAGTGTAAAATGTCTCTACAGAAATTGATCCTGCAGCACGACACATATATGGTTAGTTCAGTACTCACAGCTCTCTGCTGGAAGCCAGGTGTAAAAGGATAGCATTTACACAAGCGCTATTTTATAGTGGGAGTGCTGGTGAAATAGTTTCATTCACAAGTATCGAAACTAGCATTTCAAGATGACTCATTGTCCTGATTCAACCTGCTTTTTAGGTTCAACTTACTGGTTTTACTGCTGGCCTGTTCAGTTGCTGACAAATGCATAGGTAAGAGTTTGTTTATGTTCTGTTGCTGGCAGTTCCTGGTTTTTAGCGAGTGGGCCTGATCAGTCTTGTCTACTTAGATTATTTGTTAATTGTTGCTATTCAGGCATGTATTTCATCAACTAAATCTTGATTGTTTTATAAAAAAAGGAATAGGAGTGGCCCAGCTTCTTTTTTTTAATATGAGTGAAATATTACACTTTTGGGAAAAAGATTAGCTTTCTCTAACAAAGCAATTGCGATTTGAAATTTGGGAGAGGTAGATGGTGCACTTATGTTTTTTGTTACTTTAATAAAAAAGTAGATGTTTTTAATTTGATTGACTTAGTGGCTTAAAATACTTGCTCACTGATTTGCTATCTGAAAAAATATGTATGAACACTCTGTAGTTGTAGCATGGGTTTCCACCTGAGCTGAAGAGAATTTTTTTTAGTGTGTAAGTGCATGAAGAGTGTGATCTCTTTAGTGGTGGGTGCTGCCTCCTTCTCTGTGGATTTGCATTGTATAATAGGAGACCGATTCCTGCAAGTGGCAGTGCAGACAGAACTGTGGCACGAACAGGCAGTGCTGTATGCTGTATTTCTGTACTCTTGTGTTGCACGTGATCATTTTTTGTCTCTGAATATTTTTTATTTCTGTTTACTGTAAAAATAGCTTGAGGCATGGTAGGGTTAAATATTGATTGTTGCATCTTTCTACCTAAAATTGAGGGTCTCATAGGTTATTTATTCCACTGAGGAAGATAATGTGGTGATGTCAGATACCTTCAATACAGTTATGTTTATTTACAAAAATATATGAAACTGTATTACACAGAATCACAGAATGTTAGGGGATGGAAGGGACCTCGAAAGATCATCTAGTCCAACCCCCCTGCCAGAACAGGACAACCTAGAGCAGGTCACACAGGAATGCATCCAGTCAGGTTTTGAATGTCTCTAGAGAAGGAGGCTCCACAGCCTCTCTGGGCAGCCTGTTCCAGTGCTCCGTCACTCTTACAGTGAAAAAGTTCTTCCTTATGTTCACCTGGAATGTCCTGTGTTCCAACTTGCACCTGTTCCCCCTTGTCCTATCACTGGACATCACTGAGAAGAGCCTGTCTCCATCCTCCTGACACTCAACCTTCACATATTTATAAACTTTAATGAGGTCACCCCTCAGTTTCCTCCAAGCTAAAGAGACCCAGCTCCCTCAGCCTCTTCTCATAAGGGAGATGTTCAACTCCCTTAATCATCTTTGTGGCTCTGCGCTGGACTCTTTCAAGCATTTTCCTGTCCTTCTTGAACTGAGGGGCCCAGAACTGGACACAATACTCCAGATGTGGCCTCACCAAGGCAGAATAGAGGGGGAGGAGAACCTCTCTGAACCTACTGACCACACCCCTTCTAATACACTCCAGGATGCCATTGGCCTTCTTGGCCACAAGGGCACATTGCTGGCTCATGGCCATCCTTCTGCCCACCAGGACCCCCAGGTCCCTTTCCCCTTCTCTGCTCTCCAGCAGGTCAGACCCCAACCCATACTGATACATGGGGTTGTTCTTTCCCAGATGCAAGACTCCACACTTGCCCTTGCCGTAAGTACAGAAGGGATTCAAAAGTCTTCACCTGGTGCTTGCTCTGGTTGTGCTGGTCTTTCACAACATGACTCACCTAAAGACCCTTCCACATTCCTCAGTGGACCTTGGCTGCATTCCTCTGGTACCTTGGCCTGAAGCAGCCAAATGCCTTTACCTGTGTTTTAAGTTTGATGCCATATTTCAGTTGCTTGTGCCAATGGACTTACCTGGCTTGCCCCAACAATACATGGAGGTTGTGCCTAGCAACTTCAAGTTGGTTTCACCTCTCTCCAGCAATGAGCAGAACTAGTACGGACTGCATTAAGACCCAGTCATAACTCGATGCTGAGAGCATCCTATAAGCGTTTTCCTGGGATGTCAGCAATACCAGCACACTGGCACTAGGGACCACATCCCAGATAAAAAGGCTTTGGTTGACAATTTGGCTGAAGTGCAATGTCAACAACTCTGTCAGGCAGCACGAGGCCTTTTGCCCGGCCCAGGGACAATACTGATGGTGTGTGCACCCTGGGGACTGGCGTGGCCTCCTGATAGCCCCCTCCCAGGCGAGCAAATCGGGAATAGACCCAACCCCCAACATGGGGGTTTTACTCAATCTGCCAGGGTGCGCTGGCTGTTAGTGCCGACCCTGTGCTTTTGCCTTGGCCCAACACACCTCCAGATTTGACCCCGTACTTCCCACATTTGTCATTTTTTACAGCTCATGTACTTAACGCTGAAGTCTCCCGGGTGGGACTGAGCATCGCTCCGCTCTCCTTTACCTCCCCTGGCTGGATGAGCCCCCGTGGCTCCCAGGCCACCATTCTCCAGGGGGAATAAAGACACCGGCGGGCACAACGCGCACGCTTCGGGTCCCGGCGGGCAGGCTCCGGGGGGGACAGGCAGGGACAGGCAGGG
>VZRW01005982.1:29236-86905 GCA_013398125.1 Aegotheles bennettii | reverse complement strand
GGCGGCGGCCGCAGCTCGGCCGGAGGCAGCGGCGGGAGCTCGGGGCTGCGCCGGGGACAGGGGGCGATTTAACAGGTTGCGGGGGGCGGCTGGTGCGCAGCTTTCGCGGCACCCTCGGCTTTGGCGTAGCGGGAGGTAGGAGCAGGCTTCTCACCAGCGGTGTGGCACTGCTGCTGTCGCCGATACCGGCGGCTTGTGCTGTACAACGCTCCCTGAGCTGCCTCTCCAGTCGGTGTCCACCAGCTCCCGGGTATCGGACTGCTGCCGCAAATGCCAGGGCACAGAGCTGTTCATCTCCAGCTCCATTCGGGCTTTAGGATGGTTCATACACATAGGAAATACCAAAAGTTTTCTTCCCTTTAACAGGAGGACGGGAGAACGTTGAACAGCTTTGGGCATCCCTATGGCTCCAGAGGCGCTTCCGTCTCCCCAGAGTGGTGTCTCCTTAGGCTACTGTGCCAACGACCCTTGTTTTAAATCACTTTATTCGTAAAGTTTTCAAAGGACTGGCACTTCTTTGTGCCAGCTTTTTAACTCTCCAATGTGTGCTTTTGCCTTTTCATACGTAATTTATGCATAATGTGACATTACTAATTTTATTTACTGAATACGTTGACTGAATCTGCTCAGAGTTCTTTTATCCTTTTAATGGGTACAGGATTCCTTGTAATTTTACAAAACAAATCGGATTATAGAGTTAAATGATTTTGAAGGGATCACCCAAAGACAGACATTGTAATTCAAGCCGTCTGTAAGTTTGCAAAGTGATACTTAATCAGCAGTCCAAGATGGACATTTTTTTAGGTGTTTTGCTGTGAATTGGGTTTGTGTTTGAGTTTTTTTCCCTTCAGGGCATATGACATTTGGAAAAATCTGTGCTGTTCAGTTAAGTACACTGTATGCTTCAAGGATCATGCTGTAATAAACAAGCAATATTATTAGATACTCTTTTTTTCCCTTTTTTCTTCCTACACTCTGTGTTCCTTGAATAGTAGTGGTGTTCCGCAACACAAAGGCCTTGTATCTGTGTGCATACAAATTGGTTCAACAAGATGAAACAGCTAGTTTGTTGTGAATAAAAGAAAAGGAAATCAAATGGCAAACAACTGGAATGTTAACCATGCTCAGTTTCATGTTTCTGTAGCTGTACTTCATAAACAGGCAAGTTTTAAAGTACAGGTTTTTGTATTTGTACAAAAGAGTCTCTGCTGAGGGCACTCCTATTTTCTGGTTTTGAAAATATGCTTAATTATAGGTGTACTCCTTGAAGTCAGTGAAAATATTTCCACAGACCTGTCTGAGATGCAAGGATTGATTCTAGCAACTTTTTCGTCATGTTATTCCTTCATATAAACACGTATTTCTGACGTTGCTGGGGTATAGCCTTGTAAACTTCCAGGAGATAAGGCAATGGAAGATTTTACTGGACTTGCGTATTTGTTCCATCCTTCTCCTACAAGGAGAAAGGTTCAGTTTAGGCTTAGCATCAACATTTGTGAAATCCATATTGTAATTTCTTGGAATGTGGCTGGAAAGGCACTGAGTAGCTGATCATGTTCTCACACGCTGTATTTCCATGCTGCATATGGAGCTGTACTTTTAAAGAGATAATGTAGAAATGTCTGAGGCTAAAAATTCTGTGCTATAATGTATATGTGTTTGCTTGTTGGTTTTACATGGGAATCAGCAGAAATTTCAGTATTTCTCTACCTGGATCTAACAGTATCTTTTGATTGAAACTTTCCCTGCTAGTCAAGTCAGATGTGTTAAAAATTACTAATGGCATGACTGTACTGATTTGATTTTTGTAATGTGTGGGTATGTCCTAAGCGCTGAGAATTCTGGGTATATATAACATTGTGCATTTATGTCTTTGCATACAGGTGAAGAACAGTTCTGCAGTATCTGAGGATGGATAAAGACTTCCGCTACTACTTCCAGCACCCATGGTCTCGCTTAGTTGTGGCTTACTTAGTGATCTTCTTTAACTTCTTAATATTTGCTGAGGACCCAGTATCTCACAGTCAGACAGAAGCAAATGTTATTGTTGTTGGTAATTGCTTCTCCTTTGTAACGAATAAATACCCTGAAGGAGGAGGCTGGAGGTTTTTGAAGGTGCTTCTGTGGCTGCTTGCCATTCTCACAGGACTGATAGCTGGGAAATTTCTCTTCCATCGGCGCCTGTTTGGTAAGTTACGTGATGCATCTACTGACTTCCTGATAATGACTTTCTGACTTTTCCTTTTAGCTTACCACTCATTGCAATTTTGTAAGCTTTGCTATTAATCGCTTCAGATGTTTAGAGCTGTATGGAACTCAGTACCTCAAAGCTTACATCATCATGGAAATTAATGCTGTGTCTACTTATGTGAGCATAAATTCACAATGATTTCAGTCCAAAAAGGCTAAAAATAATGAAAGTGGACATGTTTGAAATACTTGAGAGGTCAGTGATTTTCAGTGTTCTAAAACCACTCCTTTGCATCTTCAAAACAATTTTTAAATCTTATATAATATTATTGGCAATCTGCAGAAAAGGCTTTGTTCCTTGGGGCGACAACAGTACATGTCTTGTCAACAGTCACATAAGTGGAAGCAGAGGCTGTTGTTCATATTAGCAGAGCTGTGCTGAAGAGCTCCCATGTGAAAACAGGAATTCTTGAGAAGCAGAACCTGTCTGTCGCTTAGTACAAGAGCGAGTCAGTGAAATGGAAGGGTAGAAACGGAAAAAAACATGAGAGTAAATGCTTTAATACACAAAATATGACCAAACTGGGGAATTTACTGTGCATGGACTGACTGAAAGGAATGGAATAACCCTGGATTAAATTCTGAGACTGAGAATTTAGGTGTCAACATCTAGAGATACAAAAATACCTATCATTGTCTTAACTGAATCATGTAGTAAACGTAGAAAATGTTGCACTGAGGGCTCAAGGCTGTCTCTAAGTTTTAGAGATAAGTAGGAATAATGGAAAATATTACTTCACTCCCACCAGCTGCACCGTTCTTTGAAACATCTGATTTTACGTGTGTCAATGCTGGTCTAGATGGACTAGTCCAATATTCTTACACTGCTAGAACCGCAGGATGAATGGTTGCTGGAACACCTCGAAACACATGAGCAATAGGCCATTTCCTTAGTCTGTCTTGTTCTATTAAGATAGAAAAAGAGCCACTCTTGTTTCAGTAAATCAAATGCAAAGCAGTTACGTCAAGGAATGAACAAGCAAAGCCACATTAGGAGACTTTTCTTAATACAGATTTCTCTTGAAGCACTTATTCTGAAAAATAGTTGAGCATCTTGATGGTTATTTGGTGGACATTTTACCTTAATGTAGTGATAAACATAAAATGTCTCCATAAAAAGGTCATTTTATCTTAATTCCTGGGCTCTGGAGCAAGCACTGTCACAATAATGTTTTCCATTCTGGCTTCCACAATTGAGAAATGATTTTGTTAAATTGGAGAAGATTAGGGAAAAGTAATGAAACTGATCATAAAATTGGAAAATAAGCCCTTAGATTGAGAGGTTTGAGAGAATAAAGGAAAGATTAGAGGGTGACTTGCTCAAATTTGACTTGGAAGGACAGAACTTTCAGTCCAGCAAATGTATTGCAAGGTCCAGTGCTTGGAAGTGGCAGATAGCCAGCACTTTTTTTTTGGTAACTGTTAAGGCACAGACAATCAGTGAACGAGTTATTATAGAATGCTGTTTCAACAAGATGTGAATCTTTCTTTTTGGGAATACATTCTAGTCTTGACTACAGAGTAATTTTCTGCCTTCTATCTAGGTAGGTTATTACGATAATTCCTTCTGGATTTGTAAGTGTATGTCATAGATAGGACATAGCTTAACTTAAATTTTAAAGTGACTTGAATCAGCATTACTGCCAAAAGCAGAAGGTCTCCCAGCCTTCACTGTCTACTGCTTCGTGCTTTTGTGCAGTTGCTCAGTGAAACAGGATAGGGAACTCACCCACATTAGCAGTACCCATCTTTTATTTCATAGAGTTATAGAATGTGCTGAGTTTGAAGGGACCCATCAGGATCGTCAAGTCCAACTCCTGTCCCTGTGTACACACCCCAGGAGTCACACCATGTGCCTGAGAGCATCATCCAAACACTTCTTGAACTCAGTCAGGCTTGGTGCTGTGACCACTGCCCTGGGGAGCCTGTTCCAGTGCTCAACCACCCTCTGGGTGAAAAACCTTTTCCTGATATCTAACCTAAACCTCCCCTGATTCAGCTTCCTGCCATTTCCCCGAGTCCTGTCACTGGTCACAAGAGTGAAGAGATTGGTACCTGCCCCTTTTCTTCCCCTTGTAAGGAAGCCATAGACTGCAATGAGGTCACCCCTCAGCCTCCTCTTCTCCAAGCAGAACAAACCAAGTGACCTCAGCTGCTCCTCATAAGACATTTCCTCCAGATGCGTCACCATCCTTGTGGCCCTTCTTTGGACGCTCTCTAGTTGTCTGATGTCTTTTTTTATATTATGGTGCCCAAAACTACACACAGTACTCAAGGTGAGGCCGCACCAGTGTAGAGTAGAACGGGACAGTCACCTCCTTTGACCAGCTGACAACACCATGCTTGATGCACCCCAGGACATGGTTGGCCTTCCTGGCTGCCAGGGCACACTGCTGGCTCATATTCAGCTTGCTATCAACCAGGACCCCCAGGTCCCTCTCAGCCACGCTGCGCTCCAGGCACTCGTTCCCCAGTCTGTACGTACAACCAGGGTTGCCCTGTCTCAGGTGCAGAATGCAGCACTTGCCCTTGTTAAACTTCATGTGGTTGGTGATTGCCCATCTCTCTGGCTAGTCAGGGTCTCTCTGCAGGGCCTATCTGCCTTTGAGGAAGTCAGCAGCTCCTCCCAATTTAGTATCATCTGCAAACTTGCTTAGAATTCCTTCAAGTCATTCGTCCAAATCGTTGATGAAGATGTTGAATAAGACTGGGCCTAGGATGGAGCCTTGTGGAACCCCACTAGTGACAAGATGCTAGCCTGATGTTACCCTATGCCCTGAGCTTGGGAACCCCTCTGTACAGCATGATCTAATGCTGAGCCCCTGGACTTACCTCCATTGTCGCTGTTGCCACTCTTGGTCGCTGCGCAGAATGATTCTGTGAGGATCATTTCTCTGATCATACCGATGTTTGTGACAGCACAAAGGGTTCAGCATTGGGAGGAAACTAATAAACAACAGATTCCTACCCCTGACGGTAGTCCTGGCTTATTTATGGTTGTGGTCTGGGTGACCTATATGGGCGTAGGTACAATGGTGGATGTAGATGCTGCACAGTGAATTTCATGGCAAATTGAGCCCATGTAGATCTGCCACAGTCCCACCCTCCTAACCCCAGCCACATCTTAACCGCAGCCACCCTGGAGCCAGTGCTGCTGTTGATGTGGTCGGGCAGCGAGCCAGCTCAGGCAGCTGATCCCATGGAAAACCAGTTGCTTCTGCTGTTGTCTGTAACGGGTCCTTGAACTGATGATATCACTTGGGTGACAATGCCGATGCAACAGCCAAGGACTCTGCAGCCAAGATAGCCCGAGGCCCTACCTTGTGTTGGTTTGAGTGCTGTGGGACTGCGCCCACACAGTGTGTCACTGGAAATACGCTGTTACTTGTGGTACAGTGTGAGCAGATGGCAGCCTATGTGGCTGAGGATCTGACTGTATTGCCGACTCATGTGACCATGCTAGCTGTAAACTGGCTCATGTGGACAGTGATCTCGCTGATGAGATGATGATGTGGGTTTACAGCTTGAGTGTATCTCTGGGTCTCGAGAAGATATGTACAACCCACGCTGGCATCTTTACTGCCAGCTATTTCTTCATTGTTTAGACTCCCTCATTTTATTGAGCTCCTCGTTGAGTATGCCCTCTGGATCTTCTGGCATCAAGCACTCCATGAATTCACCCCTTGATTGTTTTAGTTTCCATAGTCCATCTTTTTAAGTAGCTTCTGATTCTGTTCTTTTTTTCTTTTTAATCTTTTTTTTTTTTTCCCCATGTCTAATTGTTTGGAACCATTCTATTTTTTTAATCCTTGTTAATTTATTTCTATTTGTCTACTAAATTCTGGTTGTAGAGCAAACTGTGACTGGTTGTTTCTTGTGGCCTGTGTATAAGTTCCTGTGGTCAGGAAACCAAATAGCACCAGTTAGTCTTCCCCTGTCAGATCTTGGCTCACAGCATATGCTGCAAATTGAAATTGAGAAGGATTAGTCTGCACATCTCACTTTAGTTGAAGAGGAATGGAAGGGATTTTCTTTCTCTATGCCCTTCCTGCTCTTTTGACCCTTGTCTTCTGTATTTCTTGCTGCTGAATTTGCATATGAACTAGAAAAATAGTGTAGGTAGGACTATGTTGTAATACAGTTTACCATCTGTGGCAAACACTGACTGATAGCCATGACTGTCATGAACTACAAAAATAATAAAGTTCAAGCACGTTATGTTTCCAAAAGTGGAAGTAGAAGTGCTGGAAAGATCATTTAGGCATCATCTCTCTGAGTTTATAGAGGATAAGGGAGCAGGTAAACTGTATTGTTGAGAAGTAAAGATCTCGACTAGAGAACATGGTGGGATGTTTTCCGTTGGCTAATACTCGTTCTAACCTTTGAACAGTGACCTCTTCAGGGACTTCTTCAAGACACTGCTCATGACTTAAAACCAGATTAGAAAACAATTACATTTCTTGCTCTTCAGTCAAGAAGTAACTTTCTTCATTTGATAAAGATGTCCTGTGATAAGTATTTCCAAGGAAAACAGCCTTTATCTAGTACATTCTTTATATCTTCATGGCATATGGTCAGAACAAATGGAATTTTAAAATTGCCTTTTGGCTGTTATCCACTATATTCTTTTGATTCATCACTAAGCATATCTTCCATTTGGTTAGTTATTGTGTGTCATACTTTTTGTTTTGCAATGGAAAGTGAAAGGTCATAGGTGAATATTGGAAGTTTGGGGAAATAAAAAATAAAGATCTGTACCCCTGTTATTTTTTGTTCTGCATGAGAGAGTTATGTGAGGCAGGAAAAAGTGGTATCTTCTTTGTACTTAGAAATTTGTTGATTTATTTTCTGCTTTATTAAAAACAGAAAGAGCTTATAAAGTGACCCCATTTGATGACAATGTGCATTCAGAAAATGCATTCAAATCTTAAATCCCAACTTAAAAGAAATTCCTGAATAAGCTCTTGCACATTTTTCATGTGGCTCTGGGGCACTGTCTGGAAAATAACACAGTATTTAGTGTGTAGAAAGTGTATGTTTTAATTGGCACCTTCTCAGCGGATGCATAGTTGCAGTTCGGTACTCCAGACTCAGGCCCAAATTCTGAAGTTGTGTGTGGGGGTTTTTGACCCAAAGTTCAGGCTGTGCATTTTGCATCAATGTGTGTGTGTATATATGTGTATATATGTGTGCGTGTATATATATATATATGATCATGTAAAATTAAAATAATACTTCATTTGAATACACTCTTAGCAGTATGGATAAATGGGCAATATACTTGAAAAAAAATAAATCTTAATTTTCTCAGTCTAGCACCTTTGCTATGACTGTTTTCCATGTGTAATAATCCTTAGATTATGCTGCATATTAGATACATCAGTTTTTAAAAGCATGCTTACTACAAAATGTGCATGTGTCTACCTGCCCATTTTTGTGATTCTAAGTGATTATAAAGAAGTATTAAAATTTGATTAAAATCCTGGGGTTACCGAGGCTGGATTTTATTCAATTGCCAATGAGTGTGCCTGGATTTAATTTATAAGTTCCTTTCTAAATGATGTGGATGGAAACTAAATACTTAATATGTTACAACAAATTATGGAAAACAAGATATATAGCACTAAAGCCGTATTTCTTAAAATAGGGACTCAATACTGAAAGCAAATCAGAGCAGTTGAATAAATGTTGGATTTAATGGTTAATGTTCACAATATGCAGTTGTTTAGAATTAAATGATAATTTGAGCTTCATAGACACTGAAGTGAATAAATAAAGCAGTTACAGGAATTGCACAGAGCTGTGTGTGCACGCTGATGTTGCGTGGTTTTTAATGGACAGTAGTGCCATTCTGGGAGCAATTTCATGATAGACAGCTTTAAACAGAACACCCACTGAGGACCTGTGGTCTGAAAGCATTACTCTTTTTGTCAAACATTTTATCTGGAAGGCTCTAAAAGATGTTTCAAACCTGTTATGAACAGACTGCACTGTCTGCTTTTATGTTGAAAGCTAAAGTGTGTATCAACTGAAGCAATGAATGTACGTGGATTGTATGAGGAAGTTAGGCAGAGTGGCATGTAGTCAGGATGGTAGTGCACTACACAAGAAAAGTGAATCTGTTAGGTGTCTTAACAGACATAGGATAAGGTCATACAGTAGTACATATATGATTAAATAGTATCCTGATATTTTAGAGCTCATGTTAGTGTAAAATCTGGGCTGTGGTATTGCTGCTAGTATTGCTGTGGCACATCACTTTCATAGTGGTGCTTGTGAAAAAAAAAAAAAAGAGAGATGGGATAAGACTTTTACATGGTTGTTTTTAAGCCACATTGTTTCCTGTTCTTGTTTGATAGTAGTTATATGAACAGTTGTGCCACCATCTGTAGGAACAAGTTATGGGTGTATGGCAATACTCGCATCAAATTCTAACCTGATTGATAGAACATATTCTTTTCTTGTGTCAGCTCTGTATCTTACCTTACAGTAAGATCTGTCACTTAATACCTAGCAACTTTGTTCCAGTTTTTCTTTTCCATTGGTGACTTCAGCCTAATAGAAAGCAACTAATGTGATAGCTGGTAAAAAAAAATTACTGTCTTCCTGTTCAGTATGAATTTCAATAACAAGGATCAAGTTAATGCTGTTGAAGGAATTCAAGGTCTATTGTGATTACTTCACAGTCAATTCACCTCTTTTGTTTCCAGTAAAATGTTGGAGCAATGCAATAAGATTATTTTGATCCTACAAAATGTGTACCAAGGGGCCAATCTAACAGTTTGCTAATAATAACACACAAATGACTATGAGCAAGCATTTTTGAGAGCCAGAATCCTCTGAAAAACAAAAAAACAAAACTAAAAAAGCCCAAATCAACATAAAAAGGGAGAAGCTCGCAGCCAGCCGCTGAGTGAGTGCGGGCTCATCAGATTCCAGGTCGGGCACGTTGCCAGTAATTAAGATGTCGGTTTAAAATAAACTTCACATCATTCATGAGGGAAACCACAAGTGGCCTTTGAAACATAAATAAAAAGCATGCAAGTGACCTCCTAATTTCTTCTTTTATTCTTATATTTTAAGAAGAGCTTTAACATCTTACTGCTTCCTTTCTTCAGGCTCAATGAGAACACAGCCGTCATTTGGTTTTAGCATTAGTTGTGGACTCAGTCTGGTACTGTATTACCTCTGGGTAGTAAATTATAGAGTTTAATTGAAAAGGTACAAGCAGTAGCTGCAAAAAGATTGTTCTCCCTTCAGTGAAAGCTTTGATTCTGCTAGAAGCTCGTCTCCCCTTCCCTTTGCAACAGCATGAGACTGTGAGAAGAGCTACATGTGTCAGATTATCTGTAATAGGAAGGCTCGGCTCTAGAGAATATTTATCATCCAGTGACTGAAAGCTAAAAATAAGTTCATTGCTACTTAATATTGATGTGTCAACGATGTGTTTTGATCTTTTTGACATGGCTTTCAGATTTTTCTTTCCATTTGAGACTGGGAATGATGCCTGCCTTTTACAGGAATAATGTTTCCATTCCCTGATTTCCAGAAATAGAAGTGAGTTTATTCCTAGCAGGAGCAGCCTGATGGGCATGGTACAGGTGCAGCCTAGTGCAGGGGCAAATTTCTTCTATCCTTACTCCATACAGCAAGAAGATGGAGAAGATGTTAGTGTGCAACATCACCTTGCTGTGTGGCTGAGAGTCCCAAGGAGAACGTGATCTCAGTGGTCATGATCTCAGTGGTCATGCTGTGCCTTTTCAAAGATCCCCATGGGCTGTCAAAGTGGCGTGAAGGTCTTTCATATACCAGACAACATTTCTTATTGTGTGATCCTGCTGGGACTCCAGATCAGACAGTGGGACTGCTTTATGAAGTTATATTTCCTTCTTTAAAAAAAAACCAACAAAAACCAATATAAAAAATGGAAAAAAACCACCATTCTGGGCTTTAAAAAACTTTGAATACATTCTTAGGATTTAAGAACTATTTAGCAAATAGTAGATGTGGTTTTTACATTTCTTAAGGATAATTTACATATAGCAAAATTTAAGAATTTGTAAATGTACTGACTAGCCAGAGTGACTTTTGAGGAACAGGGATCAGTACTTGTTCCCTGTGAGACAGCTAGAACAGAAACACAGCATTTCTAATTGTGATTCCTGAGACAGATGAGTGACATAACCTCGTTTCAGATGCTGGCAAACAGTTCTTTGCTTTTTTTTTCCCCTCTCTTTTTATCAGAAGGGGTATTACCCCATTCCTAGTTGGTTAGCCCCTGCCAGGGGATAGTAGAAACAGCAGAGACTTTTTTGCTTTGAGGATTTCCAAGCACAAATACAGGCTGGGTGGAGAATGGATTGAGAACAGCTCTGAGGAGAAGGACTTGAGAGTGTTGGTTGATGAAAAGCTCAACATGAGCTGACAGTGTGCGCTTGCAGTCCAGAAAGCCAACCGTATCCTGGGTTGCATCGAAAGAAATGTCGCCAACAGGTCAAGGGAGGTGATTCTACCCCTCTACTCTGCTCTCGTGAGACCCCACCTGGAGTCCTGTGTCCAGTTCTGGAGTCCCCAACATAAGAAGGACATGGACCTGTTGTAGCAAGTCCAGAGCAGGGCTACGAGGATAATTAGAGGGCTGGAGCACCTCTGCTATGAAGACAGGCTGAGAGAGTTGGGGTTGTTCAGCCTGGAGAAGAGAAAGTTCCAGGGAGACCTTCTAGCAGCCTTCCAGTACCTGAAGATGCCTACAGGAAAGCTGGAGAGGGACTTTTACCGAGGGCATGTAGCGATAGGACAAGCAGGAACGGTTTCAAACTGAAAGAGAGTAGATTTAGATTGGATATCAGGAGGAAATTCTTTCCTGTGAGGCTGGTGAGACACTGAAACAGTTTGCCTAGAGAAGTTGTGGCTGCCTCGTCCCTGGAAGTGCTGAAGGCCAGGTTGGATGGGGCTTTGAGCAACCGGGTCTACTGGGAGGTGTCCCATGGCAGGGGGGTTGGAACTAGATGATCTTTAAGTTCCCTTCCAACCTAAACCTTTCTATGGTTTTATGATTCTATGATTCACACTCTCCCTGGTGCTTCCAGGTGGGAAAGGAGTCTCTTAAGGGCAGACTGGGCATCTGGGTAGAGGTAGCAGCAGAGCCTCAGGGCAAGGTGAACTGAGACATGAACAGTACATGTTGAGTCACTCATTGTAAGAAGCTATGATCTTGTGAAGCTTTTACAAACAACGGACTTTCCATCCACATTTTCTCAAAGCTTGGTTCAGGTAAAGGGTTATAATTTCCTTAGTTTTCTGTGTAATGTGAGATGTTCTTACCCATCTACCATGTCTCATTCCAGAGACAGCTGCATTTTAGTCCTAAGCAGAGTCAACTCCACCGTATATTGCCTAACTACCTTTCAGGAATGCTTTGACATTTAATCCACAAATAGCCAACACTTCTTGTTGCCCAGTCACCAGCGTGTTATGGTTTCTTGGTGCCATTGTGAATGCCTCATTAGTACCAACTTCCACATTGTGTAGTTATGCAGCAGCCCAATCTCTGCAGCACAGCATAAGAGCAGATAACTTCAGAGGTGTTTGGGAGCAAGACTCTTGAAATTTTCAAGTAAACATGCTGATGGTAATGTAATGATGGTTATGATGGTATTTTAATGATGACAATAGTAATTAGAAAAGCATAGAATGTTTTTCTGTTTGATATAAATGTCCAAAAACATTTAAAATGTTTAAAATGGTATTCTCCCTTAAGCTCAGCAAAGCAAGAATTGAACATTTCTGAGAACACTTCTGGCTCAATATCTGACAGTAGACCCCCATGGATGCTAAGATAAAGTATAGGAGTAGGAAAGGTAACTCCCGGAATAGTTTCTCAGCCTCCAACAATTTGTTCAGAATTCAAACAAAAATACATCCAATTTTAGATGCCTTTGACAGCATTCTGAAGACAAATAATAAAGGTAGTAGTTAGCAGTAGTCTTTGTTCCTGCCTACCTGTTAGTAAGAAGCAAATCCTTCTCAAATTTTCACGTGTACTCATAAAACCCCAATTTTACCAAGTTCTTCATCCTCCTACTTATGTTAAGATACTGGGAAGCTTGTTGGTTTTGCCATTTGTTTGAAGTCCAGAGAAACTGAAAATTAAAAAACAAACTGCCAGTTGAAAAGAGGCAGAATCTTTTGCTGAGGTCGTCCTGTCTTCTAAGTTGCCTTGAATTCGTCTTTTATCTGCAACACTGGGGTAGGATCTTTTAAAGGGGACAGCTGCTTAGGGCGTCGTAGGCTCACTTATGCACATGCTAAATAATGTTTTCTATTTCTGGGACACTGATGCAATGTGTGTCTATTAAGAAGCACACTTTCCTTTAATACTAAAGCAGTGAAGAAACAAAATCTGTTCAAGTTTCAGCCAAAGTCAAACATGCTAAACAAATACCAGGTGATCTTTCAGGTCCCTTCCAACCCAAGCCATTCTATGATTCTATGAATTAATGAAAAAGAAATATTATGGCAGAGAGGTCATACAGAGATAAGGCAGACTCGAGAAAGATGTTCCTAGAGAGTTGCAGCAGCCACAATATGTAATTTTAGTGTACTTGAAAGAAATGGAACAAGGCCTAAAATTTGAGCAATCTCAGCTTTAATTAACAAAGAACCACAAATATCCTAGCTGTCTTGCTAAGCTGTGGTCATAGATGTAAATGACAAAAATAACAGATCTTAGTTCACTCTTGACAGCATAGTGTGTTGGAATTTTGAGGTATAGAAAGTGAAAAAGAAACTAAAACCTAATATTTTGTGTGGGTCTTCTGCGGAGTTCTTGGTCAGCTACTCCAGACAAGACTTTTCCCTGGAACAGTTGCCCCATTTGCTGCAGAGCACAGGTTCTTCACTCACCTTCTCCTGTGGGTAGTGCCCTGGAAATCATGTTGTCACCTGATATAATTGCAGTACAAGACAGAAATCAAGAGTATGAATTCCCATTACTTACACTGAGGTACTTTCAATGTAAGTATATATTCAATCCCTCTCTTTCATTTTTATGGTTACAAACTTTATCCCTCAAGAGACATGCCGTAAAGCCGTCTCACACATCTTCTTGAGGGAAGCAGGTTAAGCCTGTTCTGGCCATTTCCTTGATGTGACACTTTACAGAAAGGTGAAGTCCTTCAAAGACTGCTTCCTTACCAAAATCTTACCCTATCCCAGGTGACATAAAACCCTTCAGATATTGCTCAGGCTGAAGTTTTTTATTAGAAAAACCACAATTATTTTAATTCTCAGTTAAGGATTTTATTGTGTATGTGAAGAGCTTACAAAGTCAGGCTGTGTGTACTGAGGTTATCAGAATGCCTTTCTGGGTGTCAGACTAAATCTTAGCTTGGTTGAGGCTCACATGAGGTTACGTATAGAATATAAATTACTGATCCTTGAGTTTCCAGATATGGTTTGGTGTCCTGGTACTGTTGGTGTGGAATTGGTGCTGATTATATGCTTATGCTTGTATGGTTGCTTTTTTGTTATGTTAGACTCTCCTTTTGCTTTCAGACTTAAGACAGTGTGCAGATATCCCTCTAGGAATGCATTCTGCCCGAAGTTACTCCAGGGATGGGTTTTACATAACCTAACAGAAACTGTGTCTCTTTTAAATGCATCAGCTCCACCATGCCTCACCTTCCAGCAAAACGTAACTGCTCAGCTGGGATTCAGATTTATCAAGAAAATGAGTGATAACAAATCTGTTATTCTCATGCTGTGGTAATGGTTATGGCATATGAGGTCCTAAAATTGTATAACAGGGGTGGTTGTTGCAATTACAGTCTATGTAAACAACTGGCCAGAACCACAGTTATCAGAAGAAAATTAGTTTTGAGAAGCAATTCAGACAGAAATAATTATCTTTCAACAGAGTAGCACCTTCTAGTGGTGTTGAATTAATATGGCAGCTAGTTAAACAGTTATTTTCTCTAAATAAGGAGACATAAATATGCATGACAAAGAACAGTAATGAATATTTCTGTACACTGTTTCTGTGATTAAATTGATAATTAATTTAAAAACAAAGGAAAACCCAAACCTGAGTAGTGAAAGCATGTATTTGAAAAAAATAAAACATTTTTCAATCACAGCACCCTCCCTGCCAACCTACTAGCTTACTAACATTTTATGCACTTACCATTAAATAGTATTTTTATATGTTCTACCGTGGAACATACCCACCCTTTGGCTTTTTCTAGTAATGAAAATTTCATTTCATCATATATCTGATATAGCTGCAAAGAAAATTTGCTATGAAATTATTTTGTCCAAAGTTTCACTGGTTGTTATTAGTTTCCCCATCCAGTGTATTTTCAGTAAAGATATATTTCTCAGTATAGTATTTGCCATGATTGCTTACTTTTGCAGATAACATGGTTCAAATGATGTCAAATATTTCCAAAGTTAGTACTAAATACAGTGGATTTGGTGGCTTAGCTGATATTGTGGATTTCTTCTCTTTCAATTTTTATGTAGTAAATAATCCTTTTTGCACACCATTGCGTAGTGTACATAATAAAAATGAATAACATGCTATTTCTAGAAAGGCAAATTAAGATTAATGAGTAATGCTTAGTGCTACGTCAGTGCAGGAGATTTGTGCATTAGTGGAAGCTATCTGTATGAAACATCCATACTCAGATTTTCATTGGGTTCCTTTGAATGTTGCATTTTGTGAAAAAAATGTTAAATATATAAAGTTTGATTTGCAGATGTGTAACAGAATACATAACTTTAGTTCCACTTTTTAATTCTGTAAACATAATCCTGTGTTATCATTGTAGAGAACTTGACCTTTTTTCCTGAAAAACTTTTTTGGCATCTGGAAATTTGAGCCCAAAGCTGAAATAGGTCTTGCAAACGTTTTAACCAGTGAAAGCTCATTCCGTATCACTTGTTTTGGATGTGCCATTATGAAATGGATTTGTTGAAATAGCTAGTATTTTTGCATCCTCTATCTCGTAGTAAGAGGGCAAAGGGATGGTAAGACAATTGGGAACCTGGAGCAAAGTTAATGAAGTTGGGGCTTTGTGTAATGCTTCTGTAAAAGCGGACATGTAATTCTGCAAAATATTGTAAGCAGTCACTTGTTAGAAACACAACTGCCTAACCCTTAGGCTGTTTTGAGTCTGGTAGAAGAATAATCAGCTTTCCTGGGGTAAGATCTATGTTGCTTACAGCAAATACTGATATTGATACAGTGCTTGATTAACTGTTTTTATCCGTTTTTGGCACTCAGAAAAGTGTCTGGACACATATACAGATGCTGGTTGAGAATTATATAGCTTATGAAACAATAGTTTTCCCCAAGTCTGAAAACTCTCAGATCTAAGTGTGTGCCCCTGTATTTCACTGTAGACTAGAGAGCTGTCTTGGTTGTCATTGGAATATACTTTCTCTTGGTCCCACAACATAAATTCTCCACTTGTCTTGTGCGTTGGAAATGCAAACATGCTTTGCAACCCCTGGGTTTCCTGTTTGTGAGATTTAGTCAGTGTCCAAAACAGACAACATAGTTGCAAATATTTATTTGAAGACAAGAAATAAAACAAGACCTATGCTTAATCTGTACATACTAGAATTAAATCAGAAAGCTGTCTCTGGTCAGGGTTTCTTTTTTTTTTCTGCATACTGTATACCTCCAACTGGAACTGGAGAGAAGGAACCTCCTGCATGGGAGCGCTTATCCACTGAGGGAGAAAAAAATAGTGTACTCTGTTCTGGACCAGGAGGGAGTCTAGCTGCTTGTTTGGTGTTTGGGTTTTGTTTGTTTGTTGTTTTGTTTTTTGTTCTTTTTTTTTTTAATTAAAATGAGTGTTGTTTCACTTCCTTTGATACACAAATTCTTTGTTAGAACAGCTGCTCTCTCCTGTATTTGACTGACCAAGTGACTACTTTTTTGCCTCAAGAAAATGTAAATCTCTGTTTTTTTCTCATCCTCTCTGCCAGTCTTTGATGGCTCAGCATGCATGCTTTGTAGTGACCCTTACGTTTCCGCACTGAGTCCCAGAGACAGCGTTGCTTGCCTTAGTCCCGTAGACAATCTCTGGCAAAGCTCATGGTCAGATCTAAATCTCTTTTGAGTTCCAGTTCAGCACTGAGGTTAGTTGTGGGTTGCTGTTTTCTGTCGATCTCCACTGCATGTGTTTGATAGAAAGGGGAATTGCTCATTCAAATCACACTAAAGGTTTATGATGCGTGTTTTCTCATGTTTAAATATATAATTTAAGCATATTGAACTATTTACCTATAGCATATTAAAATATGTTTTTATTTTTATATGCTTGTATTAAAATCAAGTTTGTCATTTACTGCACCATAACACTGCATTTTGGACCACTTAACTGCAATGACCATTTGTAAACATGTAGATGCTCCTAGATGGATGAGGATGAAATCTGCTTTGTTTCTGACTCAAAAATGCTTTAGAAATTCTAATTTTAAAAAGGATGCATGTTAGATAGATTGTAAGCAACTCCATTTGTTGTTAAAAATAAGCTTGCAAACCAGTTTCAGTGCAGTTTCAGGAGAAAAGAACAAATGGTTTGGATTAAAAAATGAAATAATTATTTTGACAAGTCGTTGCAGAGTATCACTGAAAACCAGAGATTACAACACTGCCCTTCAGAGTTTACCATTAACATTAAATGGGATAAAAATACTGCTATGCTTTATTTACCTTCTGTGAAATTTGGATTCCTATCGTTCAAAGAAGGAGAATATAGTTTCTATTAAGCACTAGAGATTATGATGATGAAACACCGTAGCTCTAAAATGAGAAGAAGGAGGAGGATCTTGAAATTACTTTTATAGGTCTGGTGGTTAAAAAAAAGCAGGTTTCTTAAAAATGCTAAGAATTCTTAAAGAATAAAGAGTGCAAAACTATAATTAATACTTATATGCCCTCCAACCAACTTTTCTTTTGTTATGCAATAAGGGCATCTAAAGAGAGGAAATTTTTATCACATTCATTTTGTAACCTGGGATACAGTCACATAGAATTAAAAAATCTGCACCTCAAGAACAAACACATTAGCATTTTCTAATGCTAACGCAGGCTTTTAAATTGCTTCCCTACTAAAAAATGTTCTAAAACATTATAGGAAATCAATACCTATTTTTACAGGTTTCCTTTTAACTGCATCAGCACAATTGTCTAAACCTGAAATAATAACATCAGTAAGAGTAAAGTCTATAATTAAAATTATATGTTAAATTTGTATAATGGAAATTGACAGGTCTAGAAAAATTCTGAATTAAGCCTGCTTACACATTATAATTCTGGCATAGCTTTAAGTCTTCCCATAGTGCCTGCATTCCACAGCTTTTTCACAACAGCCGCTCAAGGTATTGCATCTAGGTAATAGTAATGACATTAATGTAAAACAAAGATGAAGATGTGGTGCCTTAATGAATCCCCTGTAACATTCAGTAAAGCAGATGGCACTGACCATTACCACTCGGCTCTTGGTTGCCTTTGGGTAATCCACTAAGGAAAAGAAAATGTCAGCCCTTTCCTTGCAGCAGCAAAATCCATTTTCCTGTTCTTATTTTTTTGTTAAAAGATGAATATGCATTCTTGTGAACACCTGTATTTCTGTTCTTTTTTCTTTGAGAAATAACAAGCAGTCTTCAAAGACTATGAGGCATTTTAGAGGAAGGCAGAGTGCTACATGTTTCACCTGCACTTGCTTACCTGCGGTTTCTAGTTCACACCAGGCCCTTGAGACCACCCAAATCAAGTAAGACAGGCTGCACAAGAATCCTGATGGAAAGGCATCTGGCTACTGATGATGGTCTTCTGACTGGCATTGACTGGACTGGTGGGAACTGGAGATCCTAGGTTTCCGTTGCCCTAGCACATGATGTTCTTTGCAAGGACATCGCTTTTCTAGCTAGGTCAGTAGCTGTGACCTTGAACATGTACGTTTTGTGACATTGGGCTGCCTTTTACCTTAGACTGCAAAAGCTGAGAAGTGCAGTTCTCCCTGATTAAGGTTCACCTTTCTTAGCAAGCGGAAGCCCCATCCATGCTGAGTCATGTGAAGAGGAAGGGACCGAGCTGGTAAGTGGTGAGTTGGAAGAAGGCTTGAAAAGAGAGCTTGGAGGGGCTATAGAAGTGGTAGGTTCCTGCAAAGGGGCCAGCACATCCCATCTCCTCTGACTGTGAGCCCCAGGCATGGTGCAGGGAGATTTGGCAGCCCTGAGACTGAAATGTGTCACTAAGACAAGGGCAGACAAGCTATGTTTCCCTGCAAAGTGGATGGGTGGACTTAGCCACGTTACCTGCCTCTGCTACAATTCCTCCAGCTGTAGAATCAGTCTGGGCATATTTTTTCTTCTGCCAAAAGAGCTTTGACTTCCACTGGTGAAAGCAGCATACAAAAATGAAGTACTTTAACTGCCTTGTGGTACTGTTTGTCATAGTTTTTTGCCAGTGAGGTGTTTCTGTGGCATGGAAAAGGAAAAACTTTGATATCAGAATACATTTATTTGTGTAGAAGAGAAAACCAAACTTTCAGGTTCGCTTGAACATTTTTATTTTAAAAAGGTAAGCTCATGTCTTAAGTGTGAAAATTTCAGGTAGTTTGTGAGATAAAAGTATTACAAAGACAAATGGAGAAGAGTGGATGCATGAAGGTTGTTTTTCTTAAAAAGCAGCTCTGGGACATTTCTTCTCTGACCACAGCTGAACACATACATAAACAGTCAAATCTTTCAGGCCTTAGTTTGTTTTGTATCTGTCTAGTATATTACAAACATGTCCACCACTGTAATATCTCAGGATCTAGATATGGTACATGGAAGTTACTCATACCTTCCAGTTAGTTTTGTAGGTTGATACATTATTACAATGTTCAATAATGCATTCAAACTCATAACAGGTGGGCATTTAATTGGATACCATGTCCTCAGGTTTAATCCAAACAAAGATCTGTGAGGAACCAGTATTGCAACATACTTGCCATAGTAGATGTTGACTTTGGCTTTTAGCTGTTTAGTTTATTGTTCACTTATTGTAGCAAAATGCAATAAACTTATTTAATTTTGTTTGTTTATGTCATGCTATCTGGAGAATATTATAATAAAACGTTTTAGGAGCATATACTTCCAAATAAAAATATGACCAGGTAAATATGAACAGATGTCTTGTGCCGTTTAACTCTATATTATAGAGAACCTTTGATTTCAGACAGAACAACATTAGCATTTAGTTTAGCCTAGTTGAACAAAAACACTTTTAAAAAGTGTGTTTAATTGATTATAGAATCACTTATGAACAGGCAAACAAATGTCTAGAAGCCTTGTCAGTTACTAGGGTGTATTCACAACTGAGTATCAGGAGGAACATGAATAGCTGAGGGTAAGAGAGGGAAGGATTTTTCATTAGTTTTGTGTTCTGAAGATGATTTTTAAAGATTACCCAGAGTCTTTAGATTCAGCCCAGCACAAGGCATGTTGTGTGAGAGGTCCAGGCTGGCAGAACAGACAACAGAGGCACTGTTGCGTGTGCAGGTACCTTGGGACTGTTATAGATGGCTTTACTGATACAAAATTAATGAGCTTTATAGGATTGCATGGACCATGTAGGACTGCATCCAGCTACAGAAACAGACATGGAGACAGGGATTGACTTTTGTAACACAGTTTATTCCATATTTTTCTTTCAGTGGGACACAAAAAGGAGCAATGCAGAAAAACTACTAGAGTTTCAGAGTCCAAACAGTTTGTCCCTTGCTCTGCAGGTGGGCCCAGAAGAGTGCACTAATGAGATAGGACACCCACCTTACATGGTCCTATGTGAGTGAACTAGAGGAGTCTTCAGTTTGCTCCTGGCTTATTGCCAGCAAAGAGTTTAGAGCAGGGCTGCCTATATCTCTTGCTCATATTCTTGATGGTCAAGGAGGTCAAAGGATATTCAGCAGAAATTAATATTGTCTAGATACATACCATTTTGTGGTGATTTTTGACTTCCAAGTTGGTTGAGATCTGGATTCTCCCTTGCAAAAGCAGATCCCTTCCTGTTTGCTTCCCTGGTCCTTCTCTGGTCACTGGCACAGTGCAGTAAGCACTCCTTGATACTCTCCCAGGCCCAGGAAGGCAGTTGCTGGCATTGCTCCATCATGTGTGCCCTGGACCATGCACCTCTTTGGTAGGGTGATGCCAATAGAAAGTAAAAGCATGTCATTTTATATCTTTCTATGTGAGTATACTGCATAGTTCAGTTGCACTGAGAATATAAATGTCATTCATGTTCAGTTAAATACATTTTATGTTCTGATTGCCTGATCAGAATGAAATTTCTCCTTAGGTTTTTTTTTGAGTCAGTCTTTCATATTGATTTCAAAGCTTTTCCTTACTGTTGCCTTAGTTTTTATTTTTACACACTGAAACGTGGGCAGGGAAACCCTAGACTTTGTTTGAGAATCTTTGCAATGCTTCATTAATGCTGCTTGCAAAAGGCATTGCATATGAGTTGTGGAAGGGTTATCTGTGAAGCTTTTTAATTATTATATTAATCTTGAGCTCACTGGAGGCTCTCTGTCCAATCTTTAATTGAAATTTTAAATTTTATTCTAACCAACTTTGGGTACTTATGAGCACAGGCTGGATTCATAGGTGTAATAAAGGCAGCACTTCAAGAGAGAGCAATTCCATTTTTTTCCAAAATCAGGAACTGATTTTGGTAATGTTTTTCACAATTTCTTCTGAGTTGAATGCTTCTTTCCTCATTAACAACAAAAGATCTTTCTAATGACACTTGCTTAATATGTAATAGTAACATCAACATCTATATAGTAGATACTATGCAGTGGGAATAAAATGATCTGTCTGAACAGAAAAACAAATGGTTTTGTCTCTAGAAAGTTTAGGGAAGCTGCTGGTCTAAGTTATTGTTGTCTCTCCTGAGAAATCTCACACATTAGAAAAGTCCTGGCAGGTAAAACCTGAGAATCTCTGCTTCCCAGAGGTGTGAAGTTATCTTTTCTAGCCCAGGACTGCAGTGAATTTTCATGTTTAATTTTGTGTCCAGAAAAGTGATTTTTTTTCCAGCCTGAACACAGGCAAATTAACTTGCTGAAAAACAATACTGAAGTGGAGAAAGCAGAAAGAAACAGTGTATCTGTTTCTTTAAAGGTAGATTAAAAGATAGAAATGGCAAGTGTTTGATTTTGGAAATAGTTTACTGTTTACAATCTTGGGTGCCATCTGGTGGGAGCAATAAACTCATTTAGCCCAGAGCTTCACGCTAATCTCTGTTTTTCTATCCTTTTTCATGCTGAGAGAGCCTTTGTCAGTAAATGGCATTGACATTGTTTCTGTATCGGGCTGAGATCTAAGTGTATACAGTAGGTAATTGCTGATGGGTGGCCATTCATGGATTAAAAATCACTCTTTCACAAGGAAGCCAATGCATTGTTAATAGCCCTGTCATGTTTCCAATAGACAATTTCTGTGTTAAAAAAAAAAAGTGAGAAATTTTTTCTTTTAAAATTAGAAAAATTGAAAGATTAAGAAATTATCACGGGAAAAAAGCACTTACAGTGAGGTGAGTACATAACTCCCCTGCATAGAAAATCATAGAATCATAGAATGATTTGGGTTGGAAGGGATCATCTAGTTTCGACCTCCCTGCCATGGGCAGGGACACCTCCCACTAGACCAGGTTGCTCCAAGCCCCATCCAACCTGGCCTTGAACACTTCCAGGGAGGGGGCAGCCACAGCTTCTCTGGGCAACCTGTGCCAGTGTCTCACCACTCTCACAGGAAAGAATTTCTTCCTAATATCTAATCTACCCTCTTTTAGTTTGAAACCATTCCCCCTTGTCCTATCACTCCATGCCCTTGTAAAAAGTCCCTCTCTAACTTTACCTGTAGCCCCCCTTCAGGTACTGGGAGGCTGCTATGAGGTCTCAGCAGGGCTTTCTCCAGACTGAACAACCTCAACTCTCTCAGCCTGTCTTTACAGGAGAGGTGCTCCAGCCCTCTGATCACCTTTGTGGCCCTCCTCTGGACTCACTCCAACAGCCCCGTGTCCTTCTTATGCTGGGAACCCCAGAACTGGACACAGGACTCCAGGTGGGGTCTCACAAGAGCAGAGTAGAGCGGAAGAATCGCCTCCCTTGACCTGTTGGTTGAGGGCATACAATTTTGCTACAAGATCCTGTGAGGTTGCTAGTACATTTGAGGTGTTTCAGATTATCAGGACCTGGTTCTTCATTTCATGTCACAGTTACAGACAAGTGGAAAACCATTGTTCTAGATATTATATATACTTAGACATTTACTCAATATGATTGAAACATACAACAAGAAAGATTTAATACCAATACAGAAAAAAATTAATTGCACATAGATACGCATGAGGACAAAATGATATTAAAACTATGGAAACTGAAGAACTAGTACACTGTACAAAGTATATTAAAAAGTACTTTGTTATAGTAACTTCTGAAAATAAAGTTAATGAGCTCATTGTTATATGGGCTTTTATAACTAAAAAGGTGGTGTGTGAGACTTGGCAAGAAAACAGGTCAGCAGGTGGCTGATTATGGAACATAATTATTTTGCCCATACAGTGTGTTGAGAGAACATATATTTAACGAGTCTTTAAGGTGGATGTTCTTTGATGTCTATACATTGTGCTTTTTTAATTAGTGAAGTGCACTGTAGACCAGTTACCTTAGATTGTCCTGATACTCTGATGCTAAGACCCTAGATGAACAGGAGAATAAGCACTCCTATCTTATTCTTCTTGCAGCTAAACCATCTCTGTATTTCAGAACTTTTTCTAGCCACACTTCTCCCTGTTGGTGAGTTTAGAGTTCATGGCAGAACAACATGCTCCCTTGAAGCAGAACAGTTACGAGAAACAGCTGTAATTGCACCTGCTGGGAGACACCATCGGTATGCCCTGCCTGTCCTTTTGGAACCACTGCTGCTGGGGGAAGACTTAACAAAGCTCTTCAATCCATGCTGGTTTGCTTCATGAGCAGTTCACTCTGGTTCCGACTGTCCTCAGGGACTTTATCTTTCTTTTTACTCTTTGTTTGTTTTCAGAAATGCGCTGTGCACTTACCTGGGTTAATGAGGTTCCACTGGCAGTATCAGTGGAACTCCAGTGCAAGCAGCATTAAAATGAAGTACTTGCAGAAAGCCTCTCCTCAAATGCTTGAGAAGTTCAACAGTAAGCGTCATGATTGTAATTAATTGCACAGCCCAATCACAGCAGCACTTACAAACATAAGAAAAAATAGTTAACAGAAACTACTAGAAGGCTCCTCAACATTGTGTGCTCCTAATCTTAACTGTATTTTTCTGGCCAAGAATTAACATAGCTAGGTACAGCTTTTCTTCATTGTTCATTCCATATCACATGGACATACAGATAAGAAGTGCTAATTCAAAATAAATTAAGGTACATTTATGCCAAGAATATTTAAAGTGCCAATTGTATAAAGCTAGGAGTTGATAGCATTTCTTTTCTAGTAGATGTACACATGAAGTTTTTGTATTGCTGTGTATTCTTGCTTACTCAAGAGATTGCTATATAATATAGGAGATCAAATTTTAAATGGGTCTGATGACACAAAGCCAAATGGGCAGTGGGAAATGCATGTCTTTGTAGTCCGGTGTTTAAGTCATTGTTCTTGGTGACGGAGTGATGTGCCTTACCCTTCCTGTCAGACAACAGCAGCACTGGCATTTGGGATAACATTTTATAGTTTTAATTCTTTGATAGAATGTCTTATTTGCTACTGTAAAAATGATTGGGTCAAGGCAACTATTGATGCTGCAGATGATCTCTGTAATTTTATAAATGGCATTTAATGTGCTTATGTTCCCACAGGGTGATTGGCAATTAATTCTGTAAATTAGTATCACTATCATCATAACATGATAAGGTGTGAAAGCAACCACAAATACAATCATAGCAGCTGAAATCAGTAACAGAGGTCTAACAAGTCTGTTCCTTCTTTGCTGGCGTTTACTGAGTTGTAGTAATGCTTTGAGAGTCAACATGTAGCACGTAAAGATGACTGTGATTGGAATTAGGAATCTCAATACAATCTTGGAGAGTGTGAATGGCACTGCAAATTGTAAAGGTCCTTCAGTGCTGTCCAGATAATCTGTGATGTCGTGTTGTCTTCCAGCTGCAACTGTGCAGTAGATCTCTGGCATTGATGCAATCACTATGAAGATCCATACCGCGATGGTACAAAACATGGCCTTTCCTTTGTCCCACCATGTTAATGAAGTTATAGGATGGACGGCACCTACATACCTGTCAAAACTGATGAGTGTCAGGAAATAGACACTTCCATAGATATTAATACTAAAAAATAGTCTTATGATCTGATAGAATGCGTGACTGGAATAGACAGCTAACTTCTGGAGGCTATAATATACTGAAAAAGGTGCCATCAGAGTCCAAGAAAAGTCACACAGTGCCAAATTAAATAGAAATATGGTATTGGTAGTCCATGTCCTTATGCAGTACACGTAATGTCGTAGTGCAAGTATATTGCCAAGAAATCCTGCTAATAAAGTGAAAAGGCAAACCAGAATCAGCAAATAACAGTACCACTCCAGCTTAGGATTTATGTTGCAAATTAAAATAGTGCATGTACCATTCATCATCTTTCCATGGTGTATGCCTGAAGGGAAAAGAGAGACCAACAGCTTTTAAAATAAAAAATGAATTATAAGTATTTAATTTAAAATTCAAAATGTTTAAGTTAAATCTGATAGGTTTGAACTGGCAAAAGAATTCAGAATATGGTATGATGTACAAGCTGTCCTCAATCTGAAAAAATGTAAATTCCAAGTAGGTAACACAGCTTACTCTACAGCATCACCAGCACAGACAGATCTTAATGAACTTTTATCCAAATCTTTATATTCTTCCCTCTCTAATATTTAGTGTAGCATACAATAGATGAGGGGAAAAAAAGACCTTCAGTAATGGCATCATCCCCTTGGCCACTAACGTTTCTGTGTCTAGCTTTGGAAGAAGCAGAGGAAAGGACAGTAAGGCCCGTGCTCGATCCATCCTTGCTTTGACTGCTTTGAGTATCCATACTGGGCCTAGAGGCATGTGTAATGTGAGCAGCTGTGCTCAGGCTATGACTGAGATCCAGAAGACAACATCAGAGCAAAACAGGATGAAATCCTGCTTGTGCTAAAGGCCACGGTAACCATTCCATCTAAACTGCCTTTTTTTTTTTTTTAACATTCTTCTATAAATTAATCATAGAATCATGTCCCAGGCCAGAACATGGTGACATGGTGCTAATGGTAGAGTTAGAGAGAATTCATTTGTCTCCCTCTTTATGGCCCAGTTTGTATCAATAAATACCCATTACAGAATATCTGGAATATACCTAGACAGTGTATTTTTCAAAGCAAGATTTTTGTGCTTGTAACATCTTAGTTTTAATCCCAATGATTTTGTACTCCTACTAAAAACAAAATAAAGGCTGGAATATTCTGCCAAAATGATCTGCCAGCAATTGCGGTTTGTCATGTTTCTAGAACCTCTTTCCAAATGATGCAGCAGATGCCAAACTGTAAGGTCTGTCCAAATAGGGGCATCCTACTGAGGGTCATCCAAGTAGTCATTTATAGATCAGAGTCCACTACAGTGCCTGATAGGATGACAGGATAAAATTTTACACAGTACAAAGCACACTTGGAATGGAAGAAAGGACTTTTTCAAAATATTATTGATTCCTTGAAAATTTTCAAACAGCTTCACCCATTAAGTTGACAGTAGTTTTTTTGAACCTGTCTTTCCTGTCTACCTTAATGCAATATGACTTTTCCAAAGGTAAGTTCACAGACACAGGTCAGAATGTAACAAACATGAGCTACAGCAAAGACCTGCTAAATAGAGACTGCATTATTGTGCTTTGCAGATTTATGTTTCACCCAGGCAGTAAACTGACAAAAAGCTAGTTTCAGGCTGTATGGAAGGAAATTAAGAAGGAAAGTTCTGTCTCTAGAAGCTCAGCAAAAGAAGCAGTTAAATGACTTTCCAGAAAGTGAATATGGATAGAAAGCCATCTGTTCTACTCCCAGTGTACTTCACAGGAGGGGACTGTTTGCTCTTGAAATGTATTCTGTTTAGTACTGAAGCACTGTACTTTAACCTTTGGTAGCTGTACTGTTTCCCTACTTTTTCTCTATAGCCTCTGTGAAATCAAACTTTATGTAATTTTTTTCTTCAGCTGAAGTTCATAAGATATCCCTGTAAATTCTTAAAAATGTAGGCATTCTGGCAGATACAATACAGTTAATTGACACAGCGTGTTCACTTAAAAGAGGTTTGAATATGTATAGAAAAGCTGTATTTTCCTAAAATCATCTTGGTTAGAGGTCATGTGTGATTTGAATTAAATTATATTTCTTACCTCTCTGCCTTTCTTTTCAATAATTAGGAATGAAAGCACTAAACACTTGACTCCAACTAAAGTTTTACGCAACAGTGGTGAGGCCGCACCTGGAATACTGCGGTCAGTTCTGGGCCCCTCACTGCAAAAAAGGCATTGAGGTGGTGGAGCAGGTCCAGAGAAGGGCAACTAAGCTTGGTGAAGGGACTGGAGCACAGGTCTTATGAGGAGTGGCTGAGTGAGGTGGCGTTTTTTACTCTGGAGAAGAGAAGGCTCAGTGGAGACCTCATCACTCTCTACAGCTGCCTGAAAGGAGCAAAGGGGTGCCCGGTCTCTTCTCCCAAGTGACAGCAATAACTGTCAAGAGGGACAAGAGGGAATGGCCTCAAGTTGCACCAGGGGAAGTTCAGGCTGGATATGAGGAAAAAAAATTTTATGGAAAGGGTGGTCAGACATTGGAACAGGCTGCCCAGGGAAGTGGTGGAGTCACTGTCCCTGGAGGTATTCAAAAAACATTTGGATGTGGCTCTTGGGAAAACGGTTTTGTGGTGGACTTGGCAGTCCCGGGTTGATGGTTGAGCTCGATGATCTTGAAGATCTTTTACAACCAGAGTGATTCTATTATTCTGTGTTGGCAGTATCAATAAGCCCTAAACTGGCTACAAACATCATGGCCATAACTGCATGAGGAAATTGTAATGCCATGTTCCTGATCTCATCAAGCTCCTGGAAAAGGACTATAGGTAGGTCTAAATGGAGGGAGGCAGGCAGCTGTACCACCTTGCTCCACTTTGGCTGGATAAAGCCTGGATGTGTAGCCTCCTAACTGCATTAGGGCAGTTACAGACCTGAACTAATAAATCCCCTATTCCCTTTATCACCTTCAGTTCACTGAACTGCACCCAGAGTTGACCTATATGAAGTCAGTTATGTAGCTGGAGGGGCTACACAGCTGGGTAAGGTACATTTGGAGATCAGAGAGTCATTAGAAAATGTGTCAGTGTTTGCATAAGCATTTCCTATGTGTCTGCCTTGGGATTTGTATTTGGAATTTCTAAAATATTCTTACTATCCCCTGTTACTTCATTGTATTATAGTAGATCTTAGAGGCCATAACCAAGACTAGATTCTTGAAGCAATGTGCTTTGCAATTGGTGGGAGCGACTTGAAGGGTGGACATAGGAGAACGGGTGCAGATAAAAAGAACCTTTCTTGAGTTAATACAATAAGCAAGAGAAGAGCACAAGAGGTTTGACCCCCAGTTGGGTGCTCTGACAAGAGCTCCTGGTCTTCCATCAGAAGAATTTGAAGACTCTTCTGCAATCAGGACCCAGTTTCACTGCATGTGAGCAGAGACAGTCAGCATGCCCTGCTGTATCTTGAGGCCACTGGAGCTATCGTGATGTCTAGTAGGACAGCATAATGTGCTGTAATAATTTTCAGGAGTGACATGTTTTTTATATCAAACAGTAGGAATTTTTCTGTCTACTGTCTCAGCTCTAACAGAATAACAGGGTATTACTAGATCACCCTCACAGTTCAAGTCCAAAATTTGGCATCTGTAGTTTAAGAAAACTTTATTTTTGTGAACGTTGCTGTGTTCACTGCTAAGTCTGTGTATTCTTAAACAAAGCCAACCAACACACATACACTCATCTTAGCAGTGACAGAATGAGCAACAGCACCATGACATTATACTGTGAGAGATGAGAAGTTGCATATGTTGTTAGTGCTGACTAAGAACAGACTTGCAAGACTTCAGTGAATGTAGGATCGGGCTTTCAAAGCTAAAATATACTTTCAGTTTACTGAGATTAATCTTTCAGCTGAACAGTTTCAGCCATTGATGGAGATGGCCACAAACATTAAATGGAAAGAAAGAGCAGCCACATGATAAGGCATCCAAAATTAAAGGAATACCTCTGATTTGATGAAGAGTTTGATAATAGAATACTACACATATGCTCAGGAAAGGGTTGAAGATTATGGGCTCCATCCTAATTAATGAGTAAGAATTTTATGTTTCTCCTGTTAGAAAGAAGTAGTCTAATGAATCCATTCATCTTATGGGCTGTGAATCCAAAGGTGCTATAAAAGTTTTAATTTTTAAAAAAGTGATCTGTTTGATTGACTCAGTTTTTGTACCTGCTTATTGGGTCGTCTCTTCTTCTGGACCTGAAGGAAATATGGCTTAGATCTGTGACTCTCTGAGAAGGAATATCTATGATCTCCTCTGTCATTGTCCCTGGCAGCATCTGCACACTGTTATAGAAAGCCAAGAGGGTTTCAGCTAATGAGCTGATTTATTGCCTGTTTTGTTGCAGGGCCCTAAATCCTGAAGTCTCTACTTTCCTGTGTCCCCCTTGTCCTCCCACCTGTGATGTGGCATCCAAAGTCTTGGAGTAGATAGAAGACCTTGCTTCAGTAAAAAATTACTTTTTGAGGAAACTTCTCTTGGAGCTAAGAAACGTTGTGTCACTGGAAAGAATCTTGATTTGTATATATAGCTAATTGTATCTCACAGTTTATCGCTGGTAGTCATTCATGTGGCATTTAACTTGTATTTGCAAAGTTCTATTAGGTTTAGTGTGTTTGTTTATTAAAAAAAATCTGATTTTGTATGTGTAAATATATCCTAGGAGCCATAATCTTCCCATAATAAGCAATTAATTTGTCCTGAAGTAAAAAAAAATATTAAGCTGAGTTAACACCTTATTTTATATATTTTTATTCCTTATCTACTCTCGTTGCTCCTTGCTCCTTTTTGGTTATTATTCTTTAGAGTAGAAGGTCTGATTTTACATGAACTGTTTTATTTGTTGGGATTTCTCTGGGAATTTTGATTGCCTGTTTACAACTGTATTTGAATCTAGTTACCAGTTTTCTACATTTCAGACTATTTATACACCAATATGTTTCTCTTATCTGTGCTCTCAAGGTGTACCTTTCAAGCTCATCTTATCAAATTAATAAACCATTTTACAGGGAGTCCTAGGTTTTGCTATAAAAATATCAAGCATTATTTGCAATTTTTACTTTAACATCTTACCTATTAGATAATCTCATGCATTCCTTTTTATGTTCAACTGAATTGATTTGAAAGGATATAATGCAGTGTGATATTAAGTGGAACATTTCACTTATTTTAGTTCAACGGCATTTAGCATATTATACATGCTAGTATGATGGGAACAATGAATAATACACAGCGGTATTTGTATGCAGTTAGGTAAGTAGCTTGTGCTAATATCCAATTCCTTTCTTCTTAATGACTCAATTGTTATTGTAATTAAGCTTCTTTGTTTCTTTCATTAAAAATTATGCTCATGTAGTCCTACATGGAGAAAAATAATCTACAGTAGAAGGATAGTTAAGGTGTAAGAGTTTGCTTAACAAAGACAATATTGGTGAAAAAGTATTTTAAAAAATACAAAATTTATACCTATGTGTATGTATTAATCACTGTATAATAGTTAAATAGGGAAGAGTCTATTGCTTTGGACAGTACAGGTGCAATGAATACTTAATAAATCTTTCTCTTACCTGTTTTAGAAAGGTTGGAATTATCTATTTTACAGAAGTCCAGATGCCCAGCTGTGCTTTTCTTCTCCATTAACCTGAGCCTTCTAAAATCACAACTCTATTTTGCGAGTACTGTTCTTATTCCGGGGTGTTGGTAATATTCCATATGCAATGACAGCTCTTCAGAGACAGGTGTCAAACTACAAGGGAGATATCTTTTATTATTAAGCCCCTCCTCTCATTAAGTCAGGATAAATTGTTATTGCCATAGCAGCCTCTGTTTGCTTTTTAAGGAAGGACAGACTTGTTGCACATCCCAGTCTAGGTAGGCCTAGGGTTGTCATTGTTTCCAGCAGTGGCAGAGAAGAAGAGTACAGGAGCTTGAGGCAGGTATGCATGTGTTTGCACTGTTGCTTTCTTTCCCCTTCTTCACTGCCAGAATCTTTTTCATTGCTGCCCTACTACTGGACTGGTCCATGGACCTGTGTTGCTCTCACCCCATCACAGAGCTTGGTTCACCCCAACTACGTACCTACCTATCACTTCTGCTGCCCCACAGTTCCCATCTCATTGCAAAATCCCAGCCCTGTCAGATAACTCACATCCTCCAACTCTGCTTACTTCAGACCTCAAATCCTACCTACCACTTTAGCCCACAGCCCAGGTCTACCCCAAACCTGCATCTCCAGTCTTCAGTAGCACACACCAGTCCTGTGATCTTCCCATTTCATTCTTTGAATGAATACCTCACTTTTTTTAAATAATTTCCCCCACTTTACAGGTTCCCCATGTGTCCAGTCCTAATCCATGCTGAACCTAGACTTTGCAGTTCAACAACAACTCCCAGAGATTGTCTCCATCTCAGACCATTCCACCTCTCAGTCTGCGATATCACCTCTTCATATGATTTCTGTCCAACTCCTCATCTTCCTTCTGTTTTCCTTATTTTGACATCTTCTAGTACCTTGCTGCACTCATTAGATGCTGTTCTTCACCTTCCTGCTTGAATTATCAGTTGTCTTCCTTACCCCATTTGGCTTCTGCTGTGACACTTTCCATCTTGCAAAAGCAAATTCCCATCTCTTGCACTCTTGCATGAGGTTTTCAATACTCCAAACAATGGAAGAACACATTAGAAAATCAACATGGTTTTAGAAAAGAAACATTATATGTGGAAAAAAGATAGACCATCTATGGTAGCCATGATAAAACAATGATAGTCTGTTAATTATAGGGACATGCAAGTATGAGAGATGATGAACTACACAAACTATTTACTAAAATCAGTACAAGTAAAAGGAGAGCTGCTAGAGGACAGAGCTATGAGCACGAAAGGATGTCAGGATGTCAGTATGAACAACTGGACTGAAATGCTTGACACTCACCCCGATGAGGAAGAACAAGTATGGCTGAGCTTTAAGAAAGTGGTTATTAGAAATCTTGTTAAGAACAGCTCAAAGAGCTGTAACAGACTTGTAGAAGTCCAGGTGAAAGAAAC
Source organism: Aegotheles bennettii (assembly GCA_013398125.1). Taxonomy (NCBI): domain Eukaryota; kingdom Metazoa; phylum Chordata; class Aves; order Caprimulgiformes; family Aegothelidae; genus Aegotheles; species Aegotheles bennettii. The sequence continues at coordinate 55,195 of VZRW01005982.1, read as the reverse complement.
TCCAGAGAGAGGATGAACAGTGTGCCCAAAGAATTTAGAGATAAAAGACAAAAAGGTGATTGATAGGGTATTCTTGCAGAAGCAAGTATAGAGGCTATTATGGTGCTAAAAACCAGTAGATAGGATTGTTTTAGAAAAGGAGAGGCCTGGACAAGATGGAGAGATTCAGAAGAGCAAAAGAGGGATGAGAGTGGACAAAAAGAAGATTTGGAAATGAAATTGTATGGGCAGGTGAAAAGGGTAAAGGGTACAGGAAACAGAGGGGATAAACTCCTGTGTTTATGATAATGGAGAAGAAGAAAGAGAAAAAGGTAAGAGGAGAAGACAGAGAAGTAAAGCTAGTCCAGGAAAAATACGTTCATGAAGAAAACATGACAAAAGGTTCACCTATCACTAATAGTGAAAGTAAGCAAAGCTTCTTTTCCAGTGCCAAGACATACTGCCATGCTTTGAAATAGGCAAAACAATCTATGGCACATCACATGATTGAAGTGCTTAGGTGTAAGAAAAACACACAGTACAAGATTCTACACAGACTCATAATTTGATTTCCTAATGAAATTATGGAAGCACATAATGTATGGGTACTTCTACTTCAAGTATTTCACATGAGAAAAGCTTCCTTAGACATGAAAAGGAAAGTGATGTATGAGTCAGTAACCTTTTTTTAGCCTTTGAAATTAATTGTAATAGGCTGTAATGTTTCTCAGCATCTTTCAAAAAATATTGTTGTTAGTAAGTTATTGTTGCATTCTTTCCCCCCCTTTGGACTTCATATTCAGTGTGTAACATTTGAAAACAGGATACAGAAAAATGTGCATAAGGAATTGAGATTTTTCTTTATTTATGAATGGTAAAAATAATATTAAGACTGTTGGAGCTTATTTTGTAATATTGCAGCAGGGCATTATAACTCAACATTTGACAAATTTTAGTTTAATAGACTGCTTGGTAGTTGATCAGTCTTTCTGATGTTACCTTAATAGTAAAAATGACCACTGTGGCAATCATATTGCTCTTACACATGCGAAATATTATCTGTTGGTACAAAGCCCTTTTGAAATCCCATCTGTGATGTTAAGTGTCCTTGCTGGGAGTTAAGTGCTGAAAAAATATTTTTACACCTTTCCACCATCATTCACCCACTCCTATTTAGATCGTTAATCACTGCTAATAAATAACCTTTGGAAAAGCAGAAACCATTAAAACCAAATATAAACTACAAAAAACGGGATGAGGAGAGTGTTGTATTGCAGTAAAACTTTTGAGGATAGGACAGTAAAATCAATCTTGCTCTGACAAACTTGTAATATTAACATTTGTGAAATGGCGAGAACATTACCATGAGAAACAATTATAGCTCAAATATTCTAGGGAATGTTTAGTTCTTTGTGATGTGGTGATAACATTTGGTGTACATATCTGACTAGGAAATGAATAGTATTTATGTCATACCTATGGCTGTAAGCTCTATTCTGTTTTGTGGTGTAATTTATTTTTTTTTTATGTTGCCACCTGTAAGCTTAATCAGTTTGTGGCTTTCTTGTGGTATAATGTAGAGAAAGTCTACATTGTAAGAAAAAGAAAAATATTATTCTTCACTTTCGTGAATCGGAGACTGGAGCATAGGGTGTAAATGATTTGTTCATAATGTCACAGGAGGTCTCTAGTAGAATTTGAAACTGATTCTAAGGCTCCTGGCACTTGCCTAGTGTGTATGACACTGTTGGGTAAGGTCATCCCAGCTGAGCAGTTTCAGTAGTATTGGAGTCTAAGACTTAGTCAGAGTTTCCTATGTTGGCATTAAATGACTGGCAGGCAAGAACATGTGGCAGCTTTGTACTACCTCACAAAACAGAGGAACAATGAGATTGCACAGTAGTGTTATATCAGTTTTACTGAGAGGAGTGGTGATTACTTACTTATTACTAACTGTGTATTATTATGTACTTTTGGGCTTAAACAAGAGTTGTCTTTGACTCAGGGGATACACTTTCCTCTGATACATGGAGTTTCCCTCTTGTCCAGGCAGTTTCTTTCATTCTCAACTGGTCCTGCAGTCACCTTCTCAGAAAAGCGAATAATCTCTTTTTCTCATGATCCCAAATATCCCAAATCCACAATTCTACTCCATGTTTGTGTTTTTCACAAGCTACCCAAACACTTATGTGACATCACTATTACCACGTCGTAAGATATTTGACCTAATGCTGTCTATAGTCAGTGGAGAGAGACAGGCAACCATCGAGATTTCATTACTCTAAGGTCTAGACTAATTCCATGAGATATTCCCTCCTGTGGCATTTGGAGTGTTAGGATGTAACATTTTCTAGAAAAGGGGGTGGTTTAGGCAGTTACCCTTCCAATCCATCACTCTTTCCCATTTTTGCACACATGTGTAGCATGTTCATTGAGCGTCAAGGTCAGCAGGTTGATGGAACTAATTCACATGAAAGAAAACACAAAAAAAGGTAAATTTTCTTTTTTTCTAGATGGGTCAGTATGTAACTCTTGTTCACTTGTGCTTGGCTGCTCAGCTTGCTGTGCCAACATGAGAGCAGAGTGAGTAGAGATATTAATGGCTGAAACAGGGAAACATCAAAGGCTGCTTAACCAGCATGCAGAATCACATGTAGAGTGTGTAAAACCACAGCCACAGTTTGGTCAGGTACCATGGATGTAATGTGGACTCCTTCAAACCTCCACCTCAGTGATTTTGATTGTAAGAGCCCAAACCAGTTTTTCATTGGTTTGTGGGAAGCAACCTTGGAATTTTGTAGGAATATTACCTGTTTATGCTGAACTACAGAAGAGTAGTTTAGCTGCATGATATTAAATCTGCCCTCCCCACACACACTGGAATAGTTGAATATAAGAAGAAATACAGTTTAGTACCCTCCTTGGGTTTTGCTATCATGTAAACATGTATTTACTGATTGACTTAAATATGCTTTCTCATAATATTCATACTACAGGTCAGTTGCTCCGTCTGAAAATGTTTCGAGAGGACCACGGCTCTTGGATGACGATGTTCTTCAGTACCATCCTCTTCCTCTTCATTTTTTCTCACATTTATAATCTGTTTCTCATTATGGCAGGAAATATGAGGTATGTTACAGAATTTCTTTTTTTTGTCTGTTTTATTCTAGATTATATTTTACTGGAAACTTTTCATGTTATGCTGCTTTACAGTGAACCAGAGCTTGCCAAAATGTAAACATACTAGTATTCACTGTCTTTTTTTATTCGTCTGCTTTCTGAATTTAGGCAGAATAGTAATTCAATTGGTTCATTGGCCAAGAGGATTGAAGTATTAGTTAGAAAAAGTGGGGTCCTAGAATAATGATAGCAACTATTACATTAGAGTACTAATGAACATTGTATCTATTTTTTTTTAATTTAAAATTATAGCTCAACGGATTTGGTTTGAAGTTAGGGCTGAGTGGTTTAAAAATATGTGCATTATTATTGTGCACACTCGGGAAATTCAGAGTTAAAGTTAAAAGAAATGAAAGTGTCCAAGCTTGAGGAAGCTCACACTCAAACCACAAACATTAAATGTGTAGTATAGTGCTATTTTGGCTACGTACAGTAATATTTGCTAATCTAGTTTGTTAAAAATATTCTTAAACATCTATTCTTTTTTTTCCCGTAAGGTGCTCTGACAGGGCAAAGTTATGGTTGGCTGAGGGATGAACAGCTTTTTATTGTTTCTGGATTTATTTTATATGGTGCTTTTTATATTAATTTGCTGGCTTAAGAAGGCTTGCTTTCTCCTATTATCTCAAAATTAACACCATTTCCACATGTTGATTTTCCTGAGAAAACCTGAATTATTAATCATCTAATACATACAAAATTAGTTCATTGGGAAAAAATACAGTCCTGTAGTTTATGAAAGGCAAGACAGCATGTGAAGAGTTTCTAGCAAGGAATAAGAAACCCAACATATATACGAGTTGAAGAATAGTGCAAATAATCAACTAACTTGTTCTTAGCAGAGTATCAGAGCCATACCAGCAGTCTGATAAAGAGTTATTTAGTGGGCCCTGGTGTGGTGTGTTACAGATCTTGTGTGTGTCAACAAAAATACTCAGTTAACAATGTGACATAAACCAAAACGTGAGTAGGAGGCAGACTGGGTGTCACTGAATGAATATAAGGGCAGACCAGCTGTGCTAATCATGAGGTTGTGACATGAAGACTAAATGTATTGATTCGGGCAAGGCAGGTAGAGCAACAGAATCGCCAAGTGCTTTAGGAAACGATTGCGGTAATGATGTGGTAAATATGAATAGGTGCCAAATAAGAAGCAGAATACTCATCCCTGAAATGAGGAGGGTGGGAGCATTGTAGGTTTCTGGCTTCCTTATTTATATAGTCACACTATTATTGGCATTATGTTAAGATTTATATTTGGTATTTCTAATGCTTCATAAACTATGACTAACTGTTAGACAAATCATTAACGACTCATGTCTGGAAATCAGAGTTCATCTGCCCTTGTCAACATTCCTGCTCCCCATATCTGTTACAGGCTTCCATTAACATCCTTGAAGAGGTTGCATGACAATCAGCATCCACATTCACGGAAATAGGCATAGCCTAGTACTAAAATAGCTGGTGTCTGTCAACCTGCCCTCTTGCTTTCTGTGGGGCAAAGACTCTCCTTTCCTGGAGCTTATGCCCCAAGTCCTAGATATGTTGCAATTGTTTCGGGAATCTCACCATGCTGTGCTCAGAGTCACACTGCTTTTTTGAAGTGGACTGAAGGCTTGTTACAAGCATTTTGGGCGTCCATTCCAGCAAAAAGGCAGCGAGCAGATATGGAATGAACAGTTTCAGGCTCAAATTGCACAAAGTAAACCATCAGTCAAACAGAGCCCTTGAATCAGTCCTCTCAAAGTCGAGGTGGAACAATGTGTAGTATTTTTGTAAAGAGAGTTTCTACAACAAACATCATGAAAGCCAACTACTTCAGGTTGCCATAACAAAATGTTTCAAGGAGTGGATTATGTTTTCCTGAGTAAATGTAATCATTATGAAATCTATTTGCTTCATAGTTTGTACTTCTGTGCAAAAGAACATCTCTGCCTGAACCATTTGCCACAGTGCCTTACTGCAGTGGCTAACACCAGAGGGACTGGCTACCACAATAAAGGTCACAGTCTGTCTGCATGGAGGTTACAGTCTTTGTAGAGACACACTGACCTTCATGCCTATGGACTCCTATGAAATACAAGCATCTAGAATACACATCTTTCCAATACAATATCTGCAAAAGCCTTATAATTACTGTCTACAAGACTGAGTTAAAAACATTCTTTTTTTCATATCTTTGCCCTGTCTCTTACTCAGCTTGCCCTTTGTGCTGGCAGGAGAGTGATTCTGACAAGTTCCTTTATCTCAGATGTTTGGTCTCATCAGTGAAGATCCCTTTGTTGCTCGTGAGTGGGAGAATCATATGTTTTGCATGTGCATGCCAGCGTCCAGCAGAAGCAATATCCTGTTGAGGTTTCGAGAAACCTGTGCCAGGAGTGCTTTAAAGCTCTGTCATGTTACCATCCCTAAGAAGGTATATTTTACAGATGCCAAGATTTTTTGGAAATTTTTTAGAAGTATTTTTAAAGACACTGCATGTGTGTCTTAGTGTAGCAAACCTGAAAAGTGTGAATGTGTCCCTTAAAAAGGGGTGGTGGTAGGGACTGTTGTTTGCTGGGAAGAGCAAAAGCTGAACAAGTTGCTTGTATTTGAATATACATTATAGAGCTGTTAGCTGGGTGACTACCTGAACTGAAAGTTTTGTGACAGTTTGGAATGTATCTTTTTTGGGTTTAAGTCGCTCTTATTTTGTCAATGACATTTCCTTTTAGGGACTTCACAGTTTATGGCACAGACCCTCTGTACATAAGGTCATTGCTCTTGTAGTCAGAGGTGAGGAAACATGCCTGGAAAGCTGTCAGGGAATAGTCTGCAGCTGTTATTTCTTACTGCTTCTCATCCCTGGAAACAGTGATCGGAAGCGGAGCTGGGCACAGGGCCCCGTCATGCCCGGTGTGTAACCATCTGAAGGCCCGGCAGGGCTGAGGCACAGGCTTCAGGAACAAGGAGCTTGGTCTAGCTGGTCCTTCTCTGTGAGAAAGATGTGGAATAGAGAGGATAAACGTGAAAATGATCCAGAGAGAGGTAGGACGGGTTCAGCTGTTCCTCAGGGTTAGTTCCGAGGACAGGCAGGGAGCGCAGCAGGGCGGGTCAGGCAGAGCAGACGGGCAGTGCGGAGAGCAGGCCTGGGGAGGGCTGCTCCGAGAGTGATGCAGAAAAAGCTGTTCCTGCAAAAGTCAGAGTAACCTTAAGCAGTGCTTTATCCTCAAATAAGGAGATTTATTTTGGAATAGTTTTAATACTTGGAGAACAGTAAAACCAATTGTAGAGGATCAAAAAAAAGTATTATTTTGTGTGATGCCAGGGGCTGAGCTGTGCAGTGGGAATGAGGCCTGGAATTTCCTCTGTAATTCGGGATTTTAAGTTTTTGAAGTAGCGAGAAGGGCACTGCTGGTCACATCTGCTGATTACATCTTCTCTGTGGGTGTGTGTCTACGTTAGCCAGTGATACGATACGTTGTGAGCAGGACTCTAACCTGACACGGTGTGATGTACATTGACCTGGGGATCTGCTGCTCATGCTATGACTCTTGTGGTGGTTTTGTGCACACAAGCAGAAGTACAATGTCTGTCACCTTGCGGTCCATCATGCTTGTGCACAAGGGTCCATCACACGTGTACACAGTGGTCTTCTGCATGGTGAGACCAGGCAGCCTCGGGAAGAGGCCACTTGTCATCTGAAGTGGCCCTCTGTGTCAAATCTGTCACTGTCACTTTGCCAGCTCCTTGCTATTCTTTGCCCTCACATGGCTGAAAAATATCCCTCCTTCCTTTATCCATCTTACAACAGCTGTGGGAGCCTGTGTTTGGAGGTCTTAATTCATACTTAGCGCTGTTTCCATCAACGCAGGCCTGCATACAGTGAGTAGAAGGTTTTCTCTATAATTATAGACAATAAGAAGATAGTGGCTGCTCTTTTGTGGTACTCAGCTTCTGCTTTGCTGGTTTTCCTTCTGCAGAAGTGTCTCTCAGCTCCTGTCATAGTAACATTTTCTTTGACCAGCACTCTGAAGAGGAGAAAAGAATTTGCTGGGAAGCTGAACCAGGGTGTTGCCAGTGGTCACTGGGTAAGGCTGAGGGACATGAACTGGTGGCAGCAAACTGATGAGGAGTGACAATGAACAATGCCTGCATAATTTTCAAGCACCACCCAGTCACACTGTTAGGGCTACAAATGCACCCCAAGGAGGCTGGGTGGCCATCTGTCTGTCTGTTCATCCAGGGAGGTCACTGCACAACTTCTCTACAAACATTGTGTGCCACTGGCCATGTCTGGGGTCCCCACACTCAGTCTTGAACAGTATGGTCCTGTTCATACGGTCCTGAGCAGGCAATGTTCTCCAAGTACTGTAATTGTATTTGAAGATGTGATTTGAGTCCTTTAATTGCTATAATAACTTGTACTGGACGTGATTAATAACACACAGTTAGTTATTGGACAAGACCAATAACATTGACAAGACCAAGGTTTCTATTAGAAGCAGTAAAATTTAATAAGCAGGAGTGCTGTCAAACATTTGCAGCAAACTCAAACCTAGGATGTGTGAAAGTAGCTCAGATCTCAGCGTGCCAAAATAAAGCCCTCAGAGGATTAAACAAGCAAATTGTTTTGCAGAGAGAAATTCTAGAAAGTTAGAGTCGGCATCACCTAGCTTGATGAATTTCTTAAAACATTTTAAAAACAGGAGTTTGTGTAATGAGTGGTAACAAGGACAATATGAGAATAACAGAAGTTTATGGTAATATTTTATGGTCGGGCATGGTTAAAAAAAAAAAGAAAGGGCAAACCTCATCAAAATCCTTCTCTGACTGCTGCTTGGAGGAAGCTGGAGCAGTGTTGGTCTTTCGAATTCTTAGGACTTTCCCAGTGATTCTCAATTCACAGCATGCATATCCAGTTAGGTGCCACGCTTCATGGTACTCCCCCATCTGAAGACCTTCCCTAGTCCCTTGTAACAGATACTCTGTGCTACCTTGCCAGAGATCTGATTTCTGCCCTTGTCTTTGGACTCATTACCTTCATTTTTCAAAACACAGTATGGCAATAGTATTCAAATCTTGGATAGGTAAGTTAACTGTCTGGCAACTTTTGCATAGTGCCAGTGAGCACACTCAAGTTTTCTGCCGCCTTGCAGAAGATGCCTGGAAGGCTTGTCTCAGGGCACTCCAGTGGAACGTGAAATACTTGTCTTGCATTTTGTCTCCTATATTTGCCCATATCTGATTGCTATTTTGAAAGACTGCTATTGAGTTGAAAGACTGCAAAAAGTAGATTAGGATTTCATTGAAAAGTAAGGGTTGTAATGTGCTGGTGAGAACTGTTAGGATTTTGAAAATGAAGACTCTAGAATGGTCTTGGCTTTCGAAGCACATGCAGGTCTGTCTCAGTGAGAAAAACAAAAACAGTGTAAAGAGAGTAGTTCCCTCCTCAACCTCTTATTCTGTCTTGTGTAGTAGGGTGACCAAACCTGTAGGTGTTTCCAACATCCTCTTCTTGCACATGCCCACAGCCACTGCTGGAGGACTGATCAACATTGTGATTTACTCCGTGCTTCAGTACTCTATATCCCCATTACCAAAGGCATCCTGTATGCTGCAAGCATGATGCTGTGAAGTTCCAGCGTGGTTTCACAGGAAAGGAAGCTTTTTTCTGCGTATTAAAGGTTCATATAAATGTGGTTAGTAGAGATCTGCTGTGAAGGTACGGATGGAAGGTTTCACAGTTGAAAGAGTGGCTATGTTGTGTCCAGTGCTCGGTGTTGTCACACTTAACACTTTTCAGATCAAGGGCATGTATTTAGTTTGTAATGCCTCTGTCACCTGCCCTGCAGCCTGGAGCCATCTTATATCAGAGCACCATCTATTTTAATCATAAACATTACTCATACACATGCAGTTCTGGCCTTATGTGCTTTAATGTAAGTGCTGTCCTGACAGCTGTCACGTAACTCTGGCTATTGCTTGAAGTCCCATCTAGCTCCTGACTTGGTGAACTCTTGCAGCAACAGTTAACTTTGTGGTATCTGAACAGGTAGGGTGAAGTGCAGGTGTTGTGTATCTTTTATGAAAATACCATTGAATACTTTTTTAAAAAGTGAGGAACTTATGCATTTATTTGTTAACTAATTTAGTTTCTTGAACTTGAGCAGTGATTTTGGGCTGTGTAACACCTAACAGATAAGGAACAAAGGGACGAAAACCTTTTTTTTTAGTTTAATGAAATGGGGAAATGGGAAAGACGGAGGATTGCAGAGGGATGGAAAAAGTGTTACTGGTGTTCGTTCCTAGTGCATTGCAGCAAGGCCCACGAGGTGGCAGCAAAGGGCGCATTTTAACGGTGGAAAAGCTGAATCCAGTGGAAGTATACAGGGATCTTTTCTATCAAACTTTTTCTCTGGATTTGTCTGTGCCACAAGCAGATTTATAGTCCTTAATTTATAGTGTCTTTCTTTAAAGAAATTCTGGGTCTTGAACTGTCCAGGGACTGTCCCATATTTTTGTCGAGTATATGGGACTTTTATATGTTTAATGTGCTGAGATAATCTAAGTCAGTACCTTCATGTATTGACGTTTTTCCAATTGTATTGCTTTTAAGTGGCAAAAGGAAATCCATTCTCTTCTTTGGGAGCCTTCATCAGTAAATGGTGCTTTGATATTTAAAATGACAGTATGGTGATATATTTTTCACATGGCATCTAGAAATCAGTTTTGACTGCTTGTCTCACAAATGTCAGCTGTCTTATCTTAGATGAAGTGATTTTCATTTGACCAAAGAATGTTCAGGTGCATCATTATTCAACATCGGAAAGTGTCATTAAAATTGTAGACACAGACCATTTTCTCATTGGATGCTAATTTCCCCATTACTGTAGTCATAATTCAGGTTGTTGGGGTTGTCATCTTTGAGTGCTCAGTGTGTCAGAAGAAGGTTTGGTGTGAATTTATTACCTGTGCTGTCAAGGTTTCAGTTATTCTTACAAAGCACTAGGAGAGAGTACACCTTTTTGGTGTACTTTTTCTTCTCTTACTGCTCATTTCTTTCACAGAAGTGATGTGAAATTACAACACAGTTTACTTTAGCAGAAAATACCTTAGGAATAAGTATAATAATACTATATATAATAATACTATAGCAGAAGTACTATACTATATACTATAACTATAATAATACTATAGCAGAAATACCTTAGGAATAAGTGACACAAATCAGTTCTGGAAAGAGTTCTTTGTCAAGACACAGGCAGAGGACCCAGCTTGGGAGTTCAGTATTTGTCTTTTGTTCTGCCTGAATTAATCTCAGGTACTTGTAAGTATTTAGATAAGAACTATTGTTGTAGCACTGTTGTAAAACCTCCTCTCTCTAAGAGTTTTTTTTCCTATTGCTAGAATTTCTGGTTTTAAGGAGGTTGTCACTGATCAGAGATGGCAGAGGGAAGAACTGCAAGTGCTGACCACAGCCAGACCTATTAGCTAAGAACAGCAAGTACAAAGGATTCTGGAGGCTTCAGTGGGAAAAGCTTGTGTGAGACAAAGGCATGTCCAGCACCGAAGGGGTCCCACTCAAGCCCTGGGTTGGATAGAAAAACAAGTAGCCCTGTGGCTGTGACACAGCTGTCCGGTGATGTTGCCATGGTGACACTGATGTGACTTTGGGAGTGTCTGTATAGACTGATTCCCCTTTTCTCCTTTCACATAAGTGTCCTTTCCAGTGCTAGGGACAACTGACTAGATAAATTGATCATGGCATGATGCAGTTACACCTTCTGCAAAAGTTAATTTATAGCACTGTTACATATTTCGTATTTGTTTTATTAGAAAAATATGCTTGTTTAAAGTAAAAACAAATGTAAAATAGTCAAAATGTGAATTAATATGTTTGTGTTAATGTGAACTGTATATGAAACATTTCATGAAGAAAATGTTACCTTGTCTGGTTTTGATGGTATAGTAAAGTTGGCCATTTTTTAAGTGTTTTGGTTTACATCACAAATTCAGTAACAAAGCAGATTTTTCCTCTACCCATCCTGTGGACACTCACTGACATATTTTTTCCTGTTTGAAGGCACAGGTAAAGGCTATGACATTACTTTTTTAATTTCATACCACTCTGGATTGAATTGACACATAGACACTGAGAGTGTTTCCCCTTAATCACACTATGACATTGTCACTGTGGCACTGTCCGTTAGGATTGTGTGCAGGTACTGTGCTCTGTCAGCCCTCTTGTCACTTCAGGAGCCATTTGCCATATTGCTTGTCACTTCAGGAGCCATATTGCTACTGCTTGCGTGTCTTGCTTTCTTTGACCATGACACACACAAGTTCAAGTCTCCTGAAGACTGAAAAATCATAGAAACATAGAATCATAGAATCATTATGGTTGGAAGGGACCTCCAGGGTCATCAAGTCCAACCTTTATCCCATCATATTCCAGCCATGAGATTGTGTTTGCAGCTCATGATGTGGGGCCGTATGTCTGTTCAGTTATAGGCCTGTCAGGATGATCTGGGTAGAGCGTAGTGTCTTCTTGTGTAGGAAATAAGATCCTCAGGTCTTCTCACCATAAACTAGGAAACTTGTAAAGCTGTAATGTGGACTACTAAGAGGCTTTTGCTTTGCCAGGGATGAAACTAGAATTGGGGTGTATCTTCTGCAGGTCAGTCTGAGGGGAACTACTGCCAGTTTCCAGTAGCTGGGGAGCTGGTCTGTTTCTGGCTGTTTCTTTCTCTCATTTGCTTTTAGCTTGTAGGGGAACATTCAGATGAACACAAAGTTTTAATAAATAGGAATTTAATAATGAGCACTTCCATAAAAAGCAGTGTTTTAAGAAGGAAAATGATTCTTGGCACTTTTCATTCTTCATTTTTGCTCAAAACCTTGAAGATATCAAGTACCTGGAATGCAAAAAACATGTAGCACAGCTGCCACCCTAGCAAGACATTTGCTTGCTGTAGGTACTGCTGCTGTATTCTCTTTTTTTATCATGCTAACAGAACTGAGGAGAAGAGAGTCCACCTGTCCCTAGCATCTGTGCCAATAATGAGATAGGTGGTAGCAGCAGATGGGTAGGCAGCCTGTTCCCCAGTCTTGTTAGGCTGCTGGAGTGGAGGACATAGTTGTGGTTGAGACTGCTGAACATGAAAGCTGTGGCAGAGAAAGAGGGGGAGTTGGAAAGTGCAGGAAGAAATTTTGTGGGGACTTACTTTCCTCTGGTAACAGCAGTAGCAGCAGCTGATGTGAATCAGACAAATTTGGCCGACGTTCTGCTTTCAGCTCCCACGGGGTAACACCCGAGGTAACAGTGTCTTGTAGTGCCCTTCCAATGGCCCTGAGCCCGTTTAATGCCTCACGTTTGAATGTGACTACTTGTGTGAATAAAATTGAGCACCTGAGGTAGTCCTTGCCACATTATGGACCGAATGCTTGTGGTTAAACTGCTCTTGCTAGAGAGGCCAGCCTAAGTTACTTGTTTACTTGATCGTTCAGTAGTACAAGAGGAAATGCAAGAAAACGAAAGACCAGCTTTACTTTCAGAGAAAATATGACCTGAGTTTATTTAAGCATTCATGATTGCAGTCCCCCCCGACAAGTACATGCATTGTGAAACGTATTTTATTGCCATCTTGAGAAATCAGAGCACAAAAATTTTTGTAGAAATGTCTGAGTTTAGCAAGTAATAATACATCTCTCTGTTGCTTTATCCAATGTTATAACCATCAACCACCCTAAAACTACAACTGTAACAAAAATAAGTTGTCCATTTAAAATATATTTACCTGCATTTTTCAGCAATCACAAGTGTTCTAAGCCTGTTTAAAGGGAATCTGTAAATTTGTGGTAAATAAAAGCGTGCTTTAATGGTTAACCTGCAGGATAACTGCAGCTTTTTAAAACAGGGTATCTGGCTTACAGGTGACACTTGTTCATTAGTATGCTCATATTACTACAAATCAGCAGATTGAGATGTGCTTGTGCATGTGAACTTTTAAATGTCTCATTCCATTTCACAGTAATTGACTACTTTTCTTTAATCTAGAAATTTTGTATTTTTCTTTAAAAAATTATGATTTTCACCCAAACTAGGGAGTCTTAGCATTTTAGCTGTGAAATAGAAACTCTGAATAGTTTTTGATTTTTTTAGAATAAGCAGGTATATTTGAGTAAAAGAAAAAATGGTTGAAAATCTTACCTTTTTGATACAAACATTTTGATCTCCTTGCACATCATGGAGATATTAGAAATACTCAGTTTACCAGATTGTATAGGGCACAAATTAAGATGGTAGAGCAATAGCACATCTCGTTCTAGTGACTTGCATTATTTGCATTCCTTACCCGAGTTAGTCTAAAATTAAACTAGCAGTGTTTTACTATGGATGCGGACTTGAATACTTGGTCTCTCTAAGCAATACTCATAATATGGAGAAACCTTCATCTCTAGTCCCCCACCAGTAAAAGAGACAGTAAATTTGGGGAGAGAGGAGAAATTTTCAAGATACGATAAAGGAAATTTAGTTTACAAAAAGTACTAAGGAGGTTAAAGGCTTTCTTCCTTTATTATTTTTTTTCTCTGGTCGGTTACTTGATACGTTTGCTGTTTCTTCTCTCTGTGAGTCCTCATGCCAAATCTTGAGTTATTTAGTCAGAATACCCACTGGATGCTGCAGGATTTTTACTTGGTAATAGCTGCAACACTCTGCTTTCTTTTCCTGGTAAATAACAAATAATGTCCTATAATTTCTACAGCCTTCTTCACAGAAATACATTTTAAGACTTTTTCCCACTACACTCATCTATAGGTTTTGAAGTTAGTGTTTTTATTTGCAAAGATTTGCGATAGGATTTACTACCATTTTACATTTTTTTTTTTGTATTTGTGCCAAAACTGTGTATAATGTAGGTTCAGCACCCAAAGGAACTTCACACAAAACACTAGTTACAGCAAATTGACACAGTTATTATTTTGAATAAAACATTGAATGCTTGCTGTAAAAAGTTAACAATCAGTTGTCCAAAATTCTTCAAGAATTCAAAGATAACTTTGAATAATGTGCAAATAACTACTAATGGCTGTACCAGATGGCAGGAAAAACTGCTAAATTAATGAAAAGAATTTTTTATAATGAACGCATCCACAGCTTTCTCTATGTTACCATTGTTCAATTAAATATAGTGTTAAAGCATTATAATTAACATGAAATTTTCAGTATTATTCAGACAAAATGCAGTTACATCCATGGAGATAATTACCTGGTCCATTCTGTAGGGATATTCTGTGAAAGGAGGAATGGACAGTATATTTAGGAGTATCTTGGTTGTGTTTGTCTGTTTGTGAATGGATGCCTATAAAGAGGTAGAGACTGAGGAATTTTAGCAACGTATGGCTATTTGTGAAAAAAATGAAAAGGTTCTTTTTTATTCTAAAGATGTATGCTTTTGACCAAAGGCATTACAGGGAGTCTCTTATTTCAAATTTTTTATCTGTTTGTTGTGGGGTTTTTTGGTTTGTTTTAAAAAGGTAAGTAACAATTTTAATGCAATTCCCCAGTCTAGGAATGAATGAGCTTTAAAATAGCTGAGCACAAAATTCCAAAAATCTGTGCTGAAGTGGTATTCATATGTGCATGCAAAAAAATTAATGTTAAGTTAGAATACAAACATTTTCCAAGGCAAAAATTTTTTATGTGAAGATTTCTTATAGAAAATTCTTGAGTGCTGTGCAGGTAGATTAGAAATATTTTGCCTCTTACCAATGCTCACCTAGCAAAGTGAAGGTTGGGATTTTATTTTTAGATACGTTTTTACTGTGAAAGAATCAGCATGACTGTGATGGAGAGCACTGCTGGTTGTAAAAGTTATAATGAAACATTGAAAACGACACGGTTAGAACCTATCTAAATGGAAGCAGCCTGTAAAAAGAATTGTGATAAAATGACTTTCGGTGACACATGCTCTGAAAAGTAAAGACACACAGCAGATTCTGCTTCCTTCTAGTGATCCATTGTAATACCTCCAGTCTATCTGACACATAATGGTAACTGAATACATAAATTGATACTAGGTAACAGCAGCATTTGACACCTAAAATTAGTTCTCCAGTGATGAATAAATGATAATAGAATCAAAAGAACCTTTTTCTAGACTTAAAATGCCTGTGAGGCTAAGAAAGGGAATATTCCTTTAGCACTTAGCTGTCTGAAGTAGCAGGATGACACCCCCTCTCTGTATAAAGCACAGTGGGGGGAACTTGCACAGGGCTTTTTGTTCTTCTGTGAAGGCCAATAACGTGCAAAGTCCCCGATGCCTCCCCGTACAGCAGGTCCACTCCTGTGCATTGTGGCAGCAGTAGCGAAACCTGCAGTTTTGGTTCTGTGACACCAGCTATTAGTGACCTGCGTGTACTGTGCTGCTTGGGCTTAGTACTGAGGCTTGCCAGACTGGCTCAGGAACAGAAAAAAAGAAACCTTACATTATAGATTTCAGAAACGTGTCACAAAAGCATGGAAGCTTCCAGGGCTGAAAATATTCCTTATAATCTTTGGTCATATATAGCAACATGTAGCACTTGAGGTTGCAAAGGCATCTTTTAGTCTTTTTCAGAGTTATATTGTTGATAATTAAACATGGCTTTCTCTCAAAATTTACCCACTAGAAGCATTCCATGCTGAAACGATTGTCATATATGCATACAAAAAGATGAACGTAAGTTAGGATGGAAAAAATGCAGTAAAAAATTCTTTCCAGTAAGTTGAAACCAAAATTCAGTAAGCTAGAGCATAACACCACCACAGCCAGTCCACTTTTGACCAGTTCTTGTGACTCAGAAACACCCATCTTTTTAGATATTTCAGTTTGAGGGTTTTTTTCAAGTAAGAATTGTCTGTCTCCTCCAAGAAATGGAGAGTAAGTGCTCAGTTCTCATATTGGTGGGGCTGATGAGGAAAACCTTGTTTTAAATCTATTGCTGAAAGCGTCCTGCGTCCAGGAGACAGGCCATACCCCAGGATATTTCCACAGAGTGTGTATTAAGGTCCTGGTTCTCCCTGTTCTGCTTTGCCTTATGTTGCAGCTGCATAAATGAAGTGATTCACAGGCAGTAAATAAGCAGAATGCAGACAGTGTCAGAGATTGCTGGAATTCTGTAGCAGTGAACATTGCATATGATTGTATGTGCCCGTCTGGTAGTACTGGTTCCAGCTGCTTTTCATTTTAAAATAAGAACAGAGTGAAAATGTCTGTAAATAAGTATATTTTTTTGTATTACCACAAACTTAGGCTCAGGATTTATATATTAGAAATCACAGTAGGCTGGGATAGAAAATTTATAATGACTCTAGGACCTCTGCCATCTTTAACTTAGGTTTTCCAGTTCCACCTTTCCTCTCAGTAAATTTTTACTGTTTCAAAGAAAAAAAAAGTGGCTGGGAAATGGAGAGGCTTCATGTCTCTTGAGAGTGCCCTGAGAATATCTGAGGATCTGGTTGGAGATCCCTAAGTCACAGTGGGAGGCTTGAGATCACCAGAGTGGTTGTTCATTGTAAAGCAGACTCCATGGCTTTTGAACCAGCCTGTATCACTGGTTGCTACCTTCTTGCTAGATTCTATTCCAAAGATTACAGACTGATCTGAGAATTGCATGAGGGTCTCTGGTACCATGATAAATCAGGAGTGTTTCTACTGAAGTGAAGGGGACAAGATTAAATGACCCTAACAATCAAGGAAAAGGAAAAGTCCTGGAAGTAAAATTCAAAAATATGCAACCAATATAATGAAATAACAAATCAAAACGAGTATTTTTTTTATTTAAGGGCTTAAATAGTCTTGGCAGTATGTCATCCTTCTGGCTCTATTCAGGAGCTGCAGTCTCAGAATACCATTGGACCAAGAAAAAGCAAATGGTGCCTCAGTAGAGCTCCTTGTTTTCCACAGTGAGCAGGAAATCCCCCCACTTTTTATGAAAAGAAGGTTGAGGAAATAAGTAATGCTGGCAGAAGTCCTGCATATTTTTGTAGAGCATGGTTTAGGGTGGTCAGGAGGATGCTTAGAGCACATGTATGCCACTTTCCAAAGAAAATCTCTTGAGACAAAGAAATTATGAGAGTCATGCTCAGACTTACAGCAGTTGGCCCATATTCATGGTGCTTCTTGTTGCCTTGTGACACTTGCGGGCAAAACTCTGTAGTTGTCAGGGTTACTCAGGGGTTTACTATTAACATTACTAGTAACACGCTTCCTCTCGAGATTGAAGGTTACAGTCTGTCAGCCTCCCTTGCTGGATTAACATCAGCACAGTTCCACATTATTCTAATTAGTATTATCTACTGTATTGCATATTATTATTACATTTAATACTAATTTATATTTGCATGAAATTGCAAATTATACCTTGGTAACATTTTGATTTCTCTGTCCAGTTCTTAATTTTAACCTTTATTTTTGTTACCCTTTGTATCATAAAGCGAGCATCTTTTTTGTTAATGGAAGCTTGACATTTAGTTGAACATACATATCTGTGGCACTGGCACAGAACAATGTAGTATCAGCTGTGAATGTCTCTTATCTGTTGACTTATGCCAAGAGATAGGGGATTTTAAACAGAGGCCTATTTGGAGGCAAAGATCTGAGTTTTCTCCACTGTCTTTTTTTTGTGTGTGTGTGAAAAGACTGGCTGAATTTGAAGGAACAGTGCATGCTGTGAAGAGACGCAGTCCACTATCACATGTTAGAGGAAGACTGGGCTGGGAAGAGAAAGGCAGGGAAGGGACTTTGCCTTGTCCAAAGCACTGGTCAGACTTCAGGCTTACAGAAGGAGTAAGGGCACACTGCTGAAGATGATCTTGATTTTATAAAGATCATAGAATCATAGAATCATTTTGGTTGGAAAAGATCTTTAAGATCATCAAGTCCAACTGTTTACCAGCATTAACCAAGATCTGCAATTGTCTGGTGTTTTTTAGAAACAAAAGTGACTCTGGTTAAAAATTTCCTTGTACATTGGTCATCTTGTCCATTAAAGGTTATGGAAGAAGGTAAGTGCATCTCGTTACGGATAATGCAGTTGTGAATGAGTATTTAAGTAACACACCAAGTACACCAGGTTTTCAGACACTGTGGTTTAAGAGGTATTAAACCTGCAAAATCCAGGTCTCAATAGAAGAGAGGAGGAAGAGAAAAGCAAATGTCCATGAGACAGTGTTCCTGAAAGACAAAGACTTTGAAAAGTGACCCAGCACTTCCCTAAACCAGTTGGATTAGGAAAATATACATGATAAAAAGCTTGTATCTGTTTGCAACTGACTGGTGTCATCTGAGGAGAGAGCCTGGACTTCACATTTTATCTAAGAGCCTGCCTTTTCAGGTCAGCCCAGTTCTGCTGCTGTTTACTGGTGCTGTCTGATTCAAAACTCAGTGTAGAATGCACACAAAAGAAAAAGTAGTGAAAGGTAGAAACCCGTTCTTTTTCTTCAGGTTTTTTTGTGTGCTAAGAGAAATGTTGAATCAGTTTTTACTGATTTTACTGGGAAATTCAATAAGAAAAATACGTTTTGTTCATTGGACATTAGAGAAATGCTGTTTCGGGGTGGGATGGGTGGTTCATCATGACAAGGAAAGGCAGGTAGATGGATCACAGGTAGTGATGCCTGTAGTCTTTCTAGTGGAGATGTGGATTCATTTTGTACTGGTATAAAGCTGGTGGTTCACCCAGCGATTTTTTCCTGCTTTGTATGGAAAACTATATTGAAAATATAAAATCAGAATTAAGGCAGCTAGAGGGCACTGTGGCTAAACATTTGTAATCTGCCTTGTAACAAGACTTCATTTATTTGCCAGACATCAATTATAATTTGGAATTAACAATAGTTTTAAAGTTACCCTTCATGTCTTTTGTCGTTTCTAGAATGTGTCAAAATTATTCTAACAAGCATTTAAAGAGGTGCTATTTTCGTCTTTCATGAGTTTTTGAATGAAGAGCTGAAAATACACAGAAAAGTGATATACTTTTCTGGATTCCCACAAAAGAATCACTGGATTCCCACAAAAGAATGTATTGGCTATAATCTGTATACATATTTACAGCACCATCTGCACATTTTCTGATGTTGAAATCTTCTATCTGTTACTCACATTTTTCTAATTAATAAATAATTGTTAAGGGAAGTTGTTATCCATATGTTGTACTGCAATCTTTATGTATGCAGATAAGTGACAAATGAGATATTCCTATATATGTCAACAATTACTTCTCTGCTCAGGGATTCAGTGCAGTGCATAACATATTACTTTGTGGGTTTGTTTGGTCCTTACTCTGAATGTTTGGGAAATGGAATAAACAAAAATGGGTTTCTGTAAACTGCTCAGTTCCTTCACACATAACTTTTCATCTGTGAAATGATTCTCATGAAAATTTTACCAAACAAAGATTCCAGACTTTGACTTACTGAGAATGGCAGCTTCTGAACATGCAAGGTTGGATTTAGAGTCACATTTTGTTGTTTAGATTTCCTCAAGGAATACCTTAGGCCACCCGTGATCTCATTTCAACCAGTAGAACAACCTACTGTGAACTGCTACTCATGTGAGCAAAGTACACCAAGTCTATCCATAAGTAAACTGCTATGAATTACTAAGTCAGGTGCCAGATAACTCACTCTAGATCACAAGGTAATCTTTGCTGGATATGTGATACTTGCATAGTTAGTGGAGAAAAAAGGTAGACTTTACAAAAATCTGTCTTCAAATGTATACAAGAAAGTACATTGAGAGACCTAGGGCTAAGGTGCAATTTAAAATAAGTGATTCAGAGTGCTAGCTTTGGTTTCCTGTATAAAAATGGTGATAACCAAGAGAAATATTACATTATTTTCCACAATTCCAGAGTTCTTGGCTTAATATATCATCAGGATGCAACCTGTAGTTGTGTTCATTAATACAAAGTTTACAACTGACATGGCTGAATGCTTTTATCTACATAAATCATACACCAATTAACTACCATTATTTATTTACACTGTCTGTTTGGTGGAATCATTTAGTAATCCCACTTAATTTGGTGTGTTCTGGTAACTGTTCACAACTGTGCAGTTCAGCTGGGATTAGTTTCGTGCTGTGTGTTGCAGCTGCATCATGACGCAAATCCTCTCTTTTGTCTCGGTTTTATTCAAGAAGGTGACAGTAGGTAACAGCTGAGTTTATTGATGGATTGAGTGCATGCTCAAGGCAAAGATAAAATGCTTTCTGTCTTTAGGGAGTGGGATTTTTCCTTTTCAGGCTGCATATGGTTGGGCCTATTGTTCCTGATTTTTGGCCTTATTTTCCAGTGTCATTGAAAAATACGTACCTGCACCTTTGCAGCAGTATTAAGTATATCTTGTAAAACATCTGAATTTGCAGTAGGCTCACCAAGAGTAAATACAGATATTGAATTTTTGTCACCCTACCGATAGCTATTCTACTTCTGTGAATATTGCACAAAGTATACTTTTAAAATGTTAATTGGAAGCTACTGTGCTGACTTGAACAAATGGTTGCACGTGTATTAAATTAAATTTGTGATCTGTAAGATTTGTTACCAGCGTAACCTTCAATACCTTTAATTAAAAGCAACTGATTTTTATCAGGTTGGTTGTTCTTTACTTTCAAGGAGAAAAGTGCTATAATAAACCACCAAAAAGAAATGCGAGTTTATTGGGGTGGGTATTAAAAGAATCAGCTTGACCCGCTAGAACCCTTAGATTACAGGGAAACTACTCAGAATAATTGATTGATCTCATTGAGATCCAGAGTCTCCATGTGAAAGTAAACTCTCTACATTAATGCTTTGTCGATCCTAAGGTATGTTTGAGGCAACGGAACTTAGGATGGACCGCTTTTATCTTTTTTCCTTCCTCAGTCCAAAAGGGGACTTGTTTGAGTCCCTTCTGTCTCCTGATATAAAGACAAAAGCTAGAGTAACTCAGGGACTCAATTCAGTGCATGTTTTAAGTAGGAGTCCTCCTAGCAGTTCATGCTGAAAAACAACTGTTTTATAAGTGTCATTTTGTATAATCTCAGAAGTCCACAGAGAACTGGTTTTCCTTTATTATTTAGGAAAATGAATGTAAACAAGGAGACGTATTGCTCTGCACCAGTGTTTTGTGACTACTTAAGCTGTGATTTCATGCACATGTCATGAAACCTGAAAACTGCTTTTATTCTGATGGGTTGATAATCCTTTAAGCCCAGTGAGCTGTTGGTCCCCATAATAATTCTTTGTTGTTGTTGACAATGTACTGTACATCTATGTATTATAAGATCAAACATAGAGAAGTATCTTCTCTTGCACCTGTTGTTTCCTCATTCACGTGTCATAGTCAAATAGATGGTTAGAAAGGCAGGGTGGATCCAAGTCTGATTTATACTGATGAAATCTTTCCCAGATAAATGAAGACGGGCTGGGGATTGGTTAAATGTCAGGCTGTATTTTTGCTAATGAAATGTTAGAAGAGGATGGTGCATATCCAGTTCCCTGCTTCTCGTGTACCTGGCATTTATGTGGGTACAAGTGGGTACACAGAGTTCTCACTATATTGCAGCCTGTGATTTAGGTAAAACCTCTCCCTTAACCTGCTCTTAGGGACGAGTGAGCTTCTCAATACCCCAAGCTTAATCTGTGAAGATGATATTTACCCTTTATCTAGTCTGCCTGCCTATGTACTGGGGGGCATTAAGTATCACCTCGTTTTGAACATTAATGAGTTTGGTAGGGCTCAGGTATGCTATCCCAGAGGCTCCACCCTCTGTTGGTGACACACACTAGGATATACACACTCTGCCATCTCATGGAGGAGAATCTGCATCTCTAAAATCTTGATCTGAAGGACTAATATGTCAATAGACAGTGAATCTGCTGCTTCCTTTGGTAAGCTGTTCTGAGAACTGTTGTACTGCTTTCCTGGTGCAAAAGTTTCCAGCTCTGACTTCTGATGGTTTTATATAGCTCTGACTCCTGATGGTTTTGTATAGCTCTGACTCCTGATGGTTTCATACCTTTCCATAAAAGATTAAAGAGTCTTTCTGTCCCCAGAGCTTTATTTTTTTCCTGTGAAGGTACGTATATTCTGTGAACAGGTCATCTCTCAGTCCTATTTTTACAAGTTTAACAGGTAAGTTTTAGAACTCCCTGTATGTCTTTTCTTCAGTCTTTTTTTGGCACAGTTTTTCAACATGCTTTAAAATTGTAGACTCCATAACTGTATGCAGCATTTTGGTATCAGTCTTACCAGTCCTGTGTGTAAAGGTAAAATTATTTCTATTCTTCTGCATAATGCTCCTGTTATTGATGTAAATTAGCCACACATTCCTCTAAATCTTTTGGCCTTCACCCCTTCTCTAGTCAAGTCTGTCATTCACATCCACCCCTCAATTAGCTAACATTGCTCCTGGTATAAGCAGTATATTAGACCATTGTAATGCATGCTTTGTTTTTTCTCTCACTACCTGTGGGTGTTTGGAAAAGGACTAAAAAAAGCCCTGATAAATACTGTTTTACACATAATTTTTGTATAAAAAGACCAGTTGCTACTAAAGATCATGTTTTTCTGTTTCTTTTCTAGTCTGCTCCCCCTCTAGAGGCAATTGACCCCATGGTGTCTAACACCTGTTGCTGTTTATTCCTTTAGACATTTTTGAGTACAGTGCTGCCCTTGGAAATACACAGGAGAACCTAACTCCTAGAGCTTATACTGAAAGTTATGTCAGCAGTATCTAAGACAATTGCCACATTGATAACCAACCATATTGCTCCAGAACAACTTTCCTCAGCCTGTGCTAACAACTCAAATGAAACAAAGAGATATCTTGACACCACATGTATGAGAAGGTAGGTGCAAAGTAGGACACTTAGCATTACCCCTAGTCACACAGTAGAAGTGTTTGGGCCATGAGAGGTACTGAAAGAAAGGTGTCTAGGGCACCTGGAACCCTTTGGGTTTCAATTGCTTCCATCAGTGCTCATCCAACAGATGAGTTTGCATTGGTGAGTGCCAGGATACACCTCGCACTGTGCAACTTTATTCTTCTGTTTTTTTCTAAGGCCAGAGAGGCTTCCACTTTAAACCTCTTCTGGCCTCTGCAACATAGGTGCCTGTGTTTTGAAGGAGAATGGGTGTCATCTGCGTACTGCTAAAGTACATGGTATGTCATGAGGTACTCTTGGAGCTTCAGGAAAGAGGTGGGAGTAGGGAAAAGAATTAACCTGGCAGGCTGCATAGATGCATGGAGGCAGAACACAGTGGTTGACTTCTTGTGACTCACTTTAATAGAGCACATACTGAAATCAGTGCATTGAATGTCAGATGCCCTCAGTGCCCAACAGCTGACTGCAAGAATGCTGTGTGGCATGAACAGGAGATAGCAATCAAGTTTCTGTAAGGAGAGGCTGAGTCAAAGTGCAGGGGAGCTCAGGGAGCAGAGCTCAGGGAGCGCGTTTGGATCCTGTATACTGGCACAGCATATGCGGGTACGAAACTTCAGAGGTGATAGTCGCTTTTGGGTTAAAAGTATTCCTGTTGTGATGGTTTGTTTCACATATAATTGTGCTTCCTTCATCCCTTGAGTCTGACCATCACAGTGTTTACCTTAGGTCTTTTGAAGCTGCTTACAGTTCTGGGAAATTACCTTGCTCCCTGCTGAGAGCATTTGTTGTTCAATAGCAGCTGTTTGTTGTTTTTTGTTGGTTTTCTTGGTTTTGTTGTGTTGGTTTTTTTTTCCCCTGGTTTATAGTAGACAATGCTTTTTTCTGTTTGTTACCTTAATAAACAAAAGTGACTATTACTGAACTCATTGAAAATTCAGTATTCTGTCACCTTCCTGATCATCCTAAAAGGTATTTATGATTAACAGGCCATTGTTTTTAAATTCAGTATTTACTGACATTCCTCCAAGTATCTTCAGAAGATCTGTTGTAGTCTTACTTTCGGGGCAGCCAAGGCTGTGGATTTTAGGCATTTTTGTATGTTGTTAGTAAAAGGTGTTAGTGAAGTACTGGTAAACTGACAATAACTTTAAAAAGGTATGTAGTTTGTTTCTAGTTAAGGTAGTGGAAACACTACAAAAGATACACCTTTAGAAGTATGTAAAATTTCATCTCTAGCATCACACTAGACAGGCTGACAGATTTACAGGTGGAGTATACATTGAAAGAACAGTAAACAATATTAAAATCCAGAATAGCACTTTCTAAAACTTCTGAAAGGGTTCTGGAGAGTTGAGGCATGTTTTTCCTGGACTTTTGTCCATTTTATGGAGCATGCTTTGGAGAGGGAATGTGTTGATATAGTTGAATAAGTTTTGTGGTGCATAGTTTGAAAGTCAAACTAAGCTGAAATTTCAAAATAAACATAAAATTTTGGGCACTTTTGCAGTTACTCCTTTAAATGTGCTTGAGGGCAACTGGGAAGCCATAGGTGCAGAAGACTAATATCCCTACTGGACGAGCTGGCAGGATCAATGAACTGTAGACAAATGTGCTGTATTAATGATGACTCTCAAATAATCCTTCTGCAGTAGGAGGTTATGCCTTACAACAATCTGCTAAAGTCCTTAAGGCATCATTGAGTATGTGGACTAATAAATCCAGCTGGTATAGTTTACCTGAATTTCCAAGTCTTTCAACAAGTCTCTCATCTAAGTCTTTCAAGAGTCTTGGTCAGGATTAGAGTGAAGATATATTCAAAGAACAGCTTGTTAAAAGACAAGAGATGAGGGATGGGAATAAATGGTCAGTTTTAAGAATGAAGAGGGATTATTACGAGTGTGTTAAAGGGATCTGTGCTGGCATCTGTACTGCTTGGTGTTTGCATAAATATACTAGAAAGGAGGGTAAGGAGTGGAATGGCAAAGGCTTTGATGCTACTACATTATTCAGTGTAGCAAAAATGAAAGCTCATTGCAAAGAGCTACAGAAGGATTTCATAACACCAAGTTAGTAGATAACAATGTGGCNTGGTTTTCTTGGTTTTGTTGTGTTAGTTTTTTTTTCCCCTGGTTTTTTTTTCCCCTGGTTTCCCCTGGATGCGTTCCTGTGTGATGTACTCTAGGTGACCCTGCTCTGGCAGGGGGGGTGGACTAGATGATCTTTCAAGGTCCCTTCCATCCCCTTAGATTCTGTGATTCTGTGATTCTGTGAGATGGCAACTATTGCCTCTTGGGGAACAGGGCTTGGATTTAATATAGATAGCTGTACAAAAATGTCAGTGCGAAGGTGAGCAGAGGGCAAGGAAGAGAATATAAGGAATTACTAGGAAAATAGCAGAGAACAACAAACTGAATTTAGAACAAAGAACAGAAATCATTGTGCCACTGTTCATGCCTGTAATGCTCCTGCATCTTGAATAATACACATGGTTCTGTTCCCCCTTCAGAAAATAATATGAAAAACTTGAGATACATAAAGAAGGGCAATGAGGATGATAAAAGGAACACCTTCCATATTAGAAGCTGTTGAGTGGAACAGAGTCTATGGAAAGGTGTATAAAATCATGTATGGCATGGAGAAAATTAGCTAAGAACTTTTCCGTTTCCTATGCTATAAAATTTAGGAATTATCAAATAATATAAAGTAGCAGTATTAAAACAAAAGGAGGTACTTTTTTGCACAACAGATGCTGTGGAACTCATTGCCATGAGTATTTCAGCTGTCTGTGTAGATGCAAAAGTTATTAATAAATATTATGAATTATTATAATATTACAGAATCACAGAATCACAAAATCACAGAATCCTAGGGGTTGGAGGGGACCTCGAAAGATCATCTAGTCCA
>VZRW01005982.1:0-29028 GCA_013398125.1 Aegotheles bennettii | reverse complement strand
AAGGCAGAATAGAGGGGGAGGAGAACCTCTCTTGACCTACTAACCACCCCCTTTCTAATGCACCCCAGGATGCCATTGGCCTTCTCGGCCACAAGGGCACATTGCTGGCTCATGGTCATTCTCCTGTCCACCAGGACCCCCAGGTCCCTTTCTCCTACACTGCTCTCCAGCAGGTCAGCCCCCAGCCTGTACTGGTGCATGGTGTTGTTCTTCCCCAGATGCAAAACTCTGCACTTGCTCTTGTTGAATTTCATTAAGTTTCTCCCCGCCCAACTCTCCAGCCTATCAAGGTCTCTTTGAATGGCAGCACAACCTTCTGGTGTGTCAGCCACTCCTCCCAGCTTAGTGTCATCAGCAAACTTGCTGAGGATACATTCTGTACCCTCATCCAGGTCGTTGATGAAGATATTGAACAACACCGGTCCCAGTACCGACCCCTGAATATTATTATATTATTAATTACTAAAGTGTTTTATGTGAAACAGATGAAAGATTGGTGAACATTTCATAAACATACTGAAGTTCCACTAACAAGTTTATGAGTTGACTTATATCAGACTGTTT
The DNA here is from genome assembly GCA_013398125.1 of Aegotheles bennettii. Lineage (NCBI taxonomy): Eukaryota > Metazoa > Chordata > Aves > Caprimulgiformes > Aegothelidae > Aegotheles > Aegotheles bennettii. The sequence continues at coordinate 28,464 of VZRW01005982.1, read as the reverse complement.
ACTAGTCTTTTATTATAAAAGCTTGTCCTTTGCTTTAAAAGTGACAGCTGATGAAAGAAACATGTGAAACAGGGACATGAGAAAATGAAAATGGAAAGGTATTTTGAAAGCCTTTTGTGGTACAGCAGAGATAACATTGTAAATTCCTTGGAGTGCAGCGAGTATTCTAGTTCTGTCCAAATCATTCTATTTGTTAATGGATCTGTACTAGAGAGAAACTGCCTATTTCATTCAGTCAGTCTCCAGTTCATTCATTCACTTCCTACAGCACCTGTCAGATACTGGAATGAATATAAACCATCAGATGTTTTCCCTACAATCCTAAAATATTAGCTAAATAAGCCATCAGTAACCTGACCCTAAAAAGTGACATCTTGTTATAAATATCCAAAGGAAACATCTGAAAGCTTAACAGGATAAATCAGCTCCTCTCAGTCTCTCTGACACCCACACTTACACATGTGCGTCTCATGCGACATATTAAACATTCAAGTCATTAAATTAGTTCAGTATGTGTCCTCATATTTGCAATTTTCATACTGTTTATCGCCACAAGTGTACACATATTATGGTTTCCCTTTTACAAATCATGTAGCTAACACATTTGTGTTGCATGTCAGTAGTATAATTTTGTTTTTGTCAGCAGATTGCTAAATGACAGTGACTAAGTGTCTGCGGTGTGCATAAAGCAACATCTTGTAATAGACTGCAGGTCCCATGTGAGAACTTACAATGAATACATTACATCAGTAGTATGGCCTGAAATGTTGCCAGCAATCATTTGGTTGTGATGTATGCGTGTATTTCTTTCTGACGTGCCTGTGTGCATGTCAGTGATCTTCTGTGAAGATCAGTGGCAGTATTATGAACTCCAGTTAGTGTCCCAACCGTTTACTCAACTAAATTGTATTAGTTCACAAAGAGAATATCAATAGTTCTGCTTCTTCTGTAGAACATGTAGAAAACTTGATGGTCTTGAAAGGCAATATTTCAGTATCATTAGCAACGTGTGCCTGTGTATTCAGAAACCTGCTGCTGAGTCTCAAGGATTTCCTGTGTGGGAAAAGCATGTGGGACAATAGATTAAGTTTTAGCTACAGTCATATAGTATAAACACAAAGGATTAGTAAAATATTACAGCAGTGCAGGTGAAATTAATGTGTTTTTTTTTTTCTCTTATACCAGAAAATCAGAAAGCTTTTTGCATGATACTTTTCTTAAAAAACACAGGTTTTAGAACTGGGGCATGTGGGAGACATCTCTGTCATAAATTCTACTGGTTTACATTGTGTATAATTCATAGACTTTTGAAGTCAGGGCACTTCAAGGGTTAATTATTTTAACAGTTAAACTTTTCTACCTTATTTCTAATTTGTGTTGTTTTACTTAATCTTTCCACTATTTAATGTTGTTGTCCCTTTTTGGCTGGTTTGGATAGCTCTCTACTATCAATAATCTCCTATGTAGGTACTTGCATAGTGTAATCAAGTCCCCTCTTAATCTTTGCTTTGATCAGATAGACACAGATTCTGAAGTCTCATTGTAAGGCAGGATTTACAGTCCTCTGATTGTCTAGTGGTTCCTGTATAAGTATTTTTCCCTTTCTTCTGGTGTTTTGCATCAGAGCATTAGAACCTGAAGCAGCACTCTGAAAATACACATGCTGTCCAAAAATACTTCCATACCTAGGAGTAATACTGTCATTGCAGTCTTGATAGGTATTCCTTTGCTTGTATTCTCAGGGATGTTGTTATCCAATGGCTATAATACTGCACTGGGACCTTGTGTTCTGTTATCTGTAATGATGCTCATAGTATGCTTTCTCAGATGATAGCCCTCTTCTTTTACAGATTAGCACTATTTTATTGAATATTAAAATATTATTTGGATTAAAACAATGTAATAGAAGACCCAAATTACGTAATTGTGCCTATGATTTGCAGTATAATTCTGCATCATCTGCAATTTTATTAATAGCAAATTTCTAGTATTTTCAGATGAGTGACAACTGGTCTTGTAGGACCCCAGGATAAGTTTGTACAGGACTGCATAGAATCATAGATTCATTAACCCAACACTGCCAACTCCACCACTAAACCATGGCCCCAAGCACCACATCTTCTAAATACCTCCAGGGATGGTGACTCGACCTCTTCCCTGGTCGTCTTACAATGCAGAAGAATTCACTGCCTATTCTTTCAGATGTCGTTTTTGAAGAATTGGTTTGTTTTAGCATTCAGACAACATGATGGTTTGGAAGGGTTGTATTCTGTTGCTGCCACATATGCTGTACATGTTTGAAAGATGGCTTCTGGTTGGTAGGGCTTTTAAATTGGAATTCTTGGGAAGGCTCACCTCCAGGAGTATTTTGAGAATACTCACCTACGTGGAATCTTCCATATAATGAAATGGTACTTTTCAGGATGTTAATGACAATCAGTGGAGTGAAATGATGATGAGTGAAAAGTCTTTGTCAGCCATTTCAAAATATGGATCCTATTTCTTTTGTTTATTCAGCTGTTCATGCGTAAAGTGACTTTTTGAAAGAGAATCAAATCCTATAGGCAGTATCCTTGCAGGTTGGTTGGGAAAGATGCTGTCTTTCTCAGTTCCTCAAAAACTCACCTTTCCCATTACTGAAATCAATGGAGCTATGTAAATTCTTATCAGCAAAAGATCTGGTTTAGCTTATGTAGTAAGTTTTGAATTCACTGGCTAGGTTTACAATCAGATGTTTTGATGTCAACCTTTCAAGAAAAAGCCCCACTGTTGCTCTGGAGATATGTCTCTGCTTTATCCTTCTTCCTCCCACTACTTCCAAAAATATTCTGCTCACTCTCCCAGTGGGTGAATGTTTCACAGAACGTTAGGAGGAAAACAGAGTTGTCTCCTGGGTGCTGCAGTGATGATGATATCCTTTTTCTGAGAGGTATTTTCCACTTCTTGAATCTCTCTAACCCCAGTCATTTTTTTTTCAAACTTAGATGCCTTTACTGCAAGGAATATTTTCTGCCCTGAGCAACAGTTAAAATTGTTTTCAAACATGTATTTTAACAACTTGGAGTTAGGCACCTGGCAACCAGTTGCTAGGGACCAAGTTCTATATGATGTCAGGCTGCACTCACAGTGACAATTAAGTGATTTTACTGCTACCGTGGTACAGAAAAAATATATTTGGAATTTTGTTTTCCTTTCAGTGGAACACCAGTGAATGCTGAAGACTGCAGGCATGAAATACTTGTCTTATAAGAGTGTTTTCTTCTTGCTACCATCTGTGAAAATTTGAAGCTTTAAACATTTGTCTCATGCATTTATGTGTGGGAGGTGTGATACTTTCAGTTTAATAAATGAGTCTTAGCTTGTTTACAATATATCAGAATTGACTATAATTTGGACAGTATGCATCTGTTCTGGAAAATGTCTAGTGTACTTAACTTTATAATGGAGTGTGATTATGTTTGTACTTGATTTCTCCTGCACAATGAACCATAATTAAAAATTAATTTGTAATCCTTTAGTGATACAGTATGAAGCGGCTGTCAATTAATTGCAAGCAATTAATTCATTAGATAGAAATGAAGTGCTGCAGGAACAATGAGCATAGACAGCAGGACAGTCAAAACATCTGTGGGAGACAGACAAGTACAGTTCAAGTCTCCAAGCCACAGATTTTCTTCATCAGCATTAGTAATCCATTTGCTAGAAAAAGATGTGTCTGTACCTGTTTTTGCTTTGTAAATTCCTTCTTGGAGTCTAACTTCATTTGTGCATGAGTTGCCATTTTAAATTTGGAAATCTGCTTCAGACTGATGAGCATGTTTTGGTTCGCCGTTTGCTCTGCTGTTCAGGGAGGTGGGTGCTTAAAGGAGGATTCAGGCAAGGAGCAGGGACAGGCTGAGTATTTCTTGATAACTCAGTTACCTCAGGAAACACTTTTTTCATTCCTGGCTAGAGGTGAGTTTTCCAGCCTGGAAAATGGATAAAGAGATTCAAAGAGGGGAAGAAACAGTTTGAGAAGCAGAGCCCTCTGCCACTACCTCCTAATAGACAGGAAAGTTGAATGTCTCTCAGACAAGGCACAAACTCTTCAAATAGATCCATTTACAATGTACTGCTTACTGCCTCAAGAGAGGAGGGAATTTAAGATGTTTCTTACATACTGAAGTCGTGAAGGACTTCATGTAAATCACATCACATGCATTAGATCTAGATAATTTCTTAAATATGGAAATTATGGACTTTCTTCCCATGGTCTGACTTCTTTTCGGGTCCACCTCTGGGCCACCAGTTGTAGTCTCTTCTTCCTGTCAATGTTGCAGCAAGAAACAAACTCATATCAGTTACCATCTATACATCTTCCACATTAACATCCTAACTAATTGTTGTTCTCTGGCCTGTGTTAGCTTCAGGGAGCTGATTTAATTGGTACAGCCAAGAAGTACTCTGGATAGTCTTGTTCCTTATGGAAATACTTATTTGATGCAGTCTCTCTTTCTGCTTCCCCAAATCTGTCTGCATCAGGCAGAAGACCAGCACTTAGGCTGTTTCCCTGTCCTACCATGCTTATACTTGTTCATTCCATCATGGGCTCAATATAGCATTGTTGGGCTCTACCACTCCTGAAGGTCTGGCTCTTACTGTGACACTCACTATGAAAATTTACTTCCTGATTTGGTATTTTCTGAACTTGGATATCGAAACCTTTTCCTTTTGAAAGCCTGCATCTAGTGTGAAATAGCTCTGCCCAGATTATTTTATCAGGTCAAAATCTGCCCTTGCACAGAAAAGGAAAAGGCATGGAGTGTACTCTTTCACAGTCTAAGTGACAAGAATAGGCTCTGTTCTAAGATAGGACTAACTGCTAGCCTTCTCAAAAGGGTAAGATAAACACAGACTCATCTTGCTTTCATCTAGGCGAGAGGAACCTATGCAGCCTACATCTATGTTAGCAAGTTGTGGGCAAAACAGGATTGGATTGGTAAAGCAAAAACATGGTGCTGAGGGCTGAGCATCCCCACTTTATGCAATTTGGGGGGGAGGGGGATGGTGAGAGAGTTATTTCAGGCTAGCTCTGGTCTGGTCCTGGTGTGAACATCACCAGTGCCACTGCAGGAGCATAGCAGGTGGGAGTGGAATAGGAAGCTGGGGCCTCAGTAGCATGCAGCCTTCCCTTTCAGTTTCATATTTTTTGTATTGCTTTCTATATTCCTCACCACTGGGAGGCAGCTAATGCCCAGGATCCAAACCAGCACTGTCCTGTAAAGCAGCCCTGAAAATGGTTTGTGTTTTGGACAAACATGCCTTGTAGAGGGAGGTGGAACAGCATCTGATCAGGTTCAAAGAAAGCTCCAGTTTTGTTCTATCTCAGGATAAATAGGGAAGCATGTTGCCTCCACGCCACTAGGCTGGTTGTAGTAATTTTCTGTTGTGTGATTTCTCTGAAGGTCTGGTCATCACTAAAATGTGACATTCAGCAATCAGGGATTCTCTGGATGCAATACGTAGAGGAGAAGTATGGACTAAACTGAGATAACCGAATTTTAATTCCTGTATTCTTATGGTGTGACTTTTTAATCTTTTGTTCAATAGATGCACCAAATTACAACTGCCTCTTGGTGTTGTATACCAAAGGCCATTACAGCTTCAGAGGGACTGTTTTGTACTGCTCTCCTTTCGGGGGGAAAAAGTTCTTTAGAAGGTAGAGTTGCTGGTGAGATTTGCTGTGTTAAAAGATGCACAGTGGCACCACAGTGTTAAAAAAGTTCTAGAGCTGTCTGCACTTCAGACACAGTGGTTAGTTGCTATGGGAAGTTTACCAGAGTGTCCTTGGATGAAATTGTGTTGTACCAGGAGGAAGATTAAGACATGAATAAATTATTTGTCAGTCTTGTTGCCAGCATATACATAAATAAACACTGTTGCTGTATGTCTGTTTTCACTGGAACCTGTGATCACCAGAAAGCTTCTGTGGCGATTGTTTTTTTCCACACCAGTTTAAACCTGTATAGAGGATCTTCTGAAATAGCACGCCAACATATTTCTTACAGCTGTTTGCACATATCATAGAAGTTATTTTTTGTTTAGTTTTATGACCTGTGGATATCTGTCATCTTATAAGAATATAAGGAAGGCTGTAATGTGTCAGACTGTCCTCTAACTTTCAGAAACATCCTGTTTCTGACTGGTCAGATGTCTGAGAAAGGCAGATACAGTGATTCATCTCCCAGCATACCCTCACAGCTTCCACCAATGCCATGCTTAAGTGTTTTCTGACCTAGATCATGTATCTACATATTAGTAACCCTTAATAGGCTTTCTTATTTATAATACCAATTTTTCAAATTACCTGATTTTTCTGCTACCCACCAGAAGAACTCCAGACTTATTTCATGCACTCTGTGAAAAATACTTGTTTCCTTTAAGATCCTGATAATTTAGTTGGCTATTTCCTAGATTTTATGTTAAGGGACAGAATGAATAATATTCTCTGTTCATATTGTTTTGCTTTTATATTTGAGTCCCGTGTAGATCTTCTGCTGGTGTTTACTTATTTTCTTTGAAATGCCCAATTTCAGCTTAAAAATGGCCCTGTCTTCTGTGGCGTGACATTATTGTTCATGCAGGGTCATCACCAGGTGAAATTTCAGTTTGCAGTGAAGAAAGAATCACATGAGAGAATACAAATTAAGTGGAATTTACTTTCTGAGCCATAGAAAAGAAACAAAACAAAACAAAAAACCCGAACCAGACCAAGGAGGAAAATTCATATTATTTAGATAGAGGAATTGCTTAAATTGTCACAGTCTGCATTTTCTTTCACTTTGTTCTGTCTGCATACAGGTAACTCCCTTAGAATGTCTCATTGGTCCTTATGTATTAGTGCAGCAATGTAGCTGGCGCCAGACAACTTGTAAAACAAAACTAACTTTCTGCAGACTTCCATTGAAAAAAGGATTGTGATTACACTCAGAGGGTAGTGAAGTGGAGCTGAGAGAATGATTTTTTTGCATAATATCAGGCTTTGTTTCATTGTGACTAAAATGGTATTATTCTATGTGCTATTTTGGCTCTGGAAGGAATGCTCCTGTTTAAAGCAGTGCTTCAAAGAATATTTGCTTGCCTTTCATCTGTTGTACAGGCATTTGTAACTCTTAATATGCAATGATGACATGTACTTAGTATTGTTGATTCTTTTCAATACACTTAACAAACCTTTTTTCAATCTGTGTTTTTCAATAGAAAAAGTGGGACCTTTTTAGCCTACGGAGCCAAAATTTTACCTATTTTTTTCAGGGTTTGCATGGTGGAAATGTCTACACTGAAAGCTTTTCCCCACCTGCTTATATCATCACAGAGCATTCATTTTAAGAATTTGATCATGCTGTCTGCAGGTGAAACCACTTAAAGACAACAAGAAACCTTGATGAATAAATAACTTGAACTATAGCACAAGGCAGCAAAATTCAGGGGTAACCCTATGCTACTGTTACCTTTTTGAAACTGAAATAAACTAATAGTTCAGAGTGTGATGTAGCAAAAATACACATTATCCTTTATTAGGCTGTTGATGAGTTCTGCTGAGATCAGTGATTGCTCTGTGCAAGCACATCAAATGGCTGAGTTTCATAACAAAGCATTATTTTTGCATGGTGTGTCCCCTCTTCAGAAGTTTTGCAATGTCACTTGAAGAGCTTTATTCTGTCTACTGCTTGTAATGAAGACTTTGAAAGAGAGAATCTGATTGAAGATGCTGCCATTCCAAAGATATCTTTCTGACTGTAGACCACTGAGAAAGAGAAAAGAAACAGCATGATGAAATTGGGATAGGAGACAGTCTCTCGCTGTGGGTTTATCAATTCAGGAGAGAGAACAGGAGAAGGGAAGATACATTTATTTCTATTTGTGAACGTTGTTGAGACTCTTACTCATGTTTTATGTACATACACTTTTGACATCAGCAGTCATGAAACTGGAATAAAGCTAGAGGGCTTCTTGAGAAGCAACTTCAGACACTGGGAACTAGGAGAGTGATAACTGGGTGAGGCCAAGAGCAAAGAGAGGTGAAATGGAAATAACAAGATATAAATATTTCCAAATGGGGTTTCATGTCATAGAACTTCCTTACATGTTCTTCTAGATACACATGGAAATCCATGTACAAAATACCTAATTTTCTGCCTTTAATTTCTTCCATTTTGACTTCACCATTGCAGCAGAAAAAGAAAGAGGTTAACTCTGTTACTATATGGCTTCTTACTGGGACTTAATAATGAGACCTTAGAGTGTCTTAAAGTAATTCTAACCCCTTAATAAATAAACTGACTTTGTTATCATAGCAGTAATACTTTTTAGCTTTTAGTGAATTTCTTTAAACTGCAAGGAGATTTGCATTCTTTATGTAGTTGTATCTTCTATCAGCCACTAAATCTACTGGAGAAAACACGGCAGAGAACTTAAGTGGCAGGGCTGTGTTTATAAAAGTTACTGTTTTCGTTGGCAGGTTGAAACTCTTGAACTACTGGATTTCGGCACTGCTGAAGTATTTAATTAAAAATGTTTACATGTTGACATTCCTGAAGTCTTTCCCCAAAATTGTTCTGCATATGTTTATGATTTCCCTGTGGCAGATTTTTCTTGACATCTGCTGTCAAGATAACTGTAGCTAGAATTAGGTGGAGAATGCTCTGGCTGTTCAAGTGTGCTGCTTGACCAAAGACTAGCATTACAATCCCAAATGCCCAGTTACATCTGACCTTTAGTTTAGTTTTGCTCTTTTTCTTTGGATGGAGGAACCCAGGGCAATCATTTATTGGAAGTAAAAAAATGTATTATCCCAAAGATACATAAATTCTTTTCTGCCGTCAGAGTTTGGAATTTATAGAAATGCAAGCAACAACATGAACTGTGCTGAGATAAACACATCAATTTCTACATCCCATTTTGATGCAGAATCTGGTTGAAACTTCACCTTTGTGCTAACCTGTATGGACCCAACTTCTTTTTTCTGTAGCCATAGGATTAATTTGAAATGCCATCTGTTAAATTGCTAAGCTGTGTTCAGTCCTTTTGTGAGAGCAAATGTCTGTCTACTAGGAGTTAAAGTAAATGGTTTCTATTTATGTTTTTAACCTTGAAACGTAAGTGGGAATGTCAAACCTTCTGATTTTGGCATTCTCTCGAGCCAGGCAAGTGATTCTAACAGCATAATCTTATTTATCTCCTTGTCAGCTGCAGGTGGTTTCCTTGGTCTATATCTGGGATATTCATTGTTAACAGAATTATTTCCTCCATAGCCAAGCAGATTTGCAGTGTCAGCATCTCTTAGTTCACACTCTAGTACTGTAATCCACAATCTGAGCAGACAAGATGAATGTTGGCAAAAGGAGAAATAATACGAAAACAAAAGACTGAGTTGACAGAACAAGGCAAGTAAATGAAAGATGTAGAGATTCAGGAATGGGAATGTGAGTAAGGGAATCAGATAATTTCCCAAAAATTTATGTATTAATACCAGACAGAAATTTGTACACAATGCCAATTACTGTAAAATGCTGTAAAATAGGGGAAATAAAAATACAGTAACGTGTCTACAGTTTTTATATCGGAGTCTAAAAAGCTCAGAAGTATATATGTTTAATTCTGAACCATAAGGAATTACCATAAATTAAATGTGCCCTTGAGTATTTTGCTGATGATGCTGTTTCAGCAGAGCAAATTCAAACATGCAATAGGCACAAATTTGTAGATGCTGCATTCTCCATTTCACAGGAGTTTTTTTAAGTAGTATTATTTGAGCCTTCAATTATATGTTAATGCTGGTATTTGGTGAAATCAATCTTTATGCAATTTAACAACAAGATAATATGCTCTGTTAATGACCATCATCCATCTCATCTTGAGATTCTTATTTTACTTCCTTTCTGGATAATCATTATCACTAATGTATCTTAATGAAATGAAATAAATGTGAAAGGTAGGGTCAGCTCATCAGTGGGTGTAAATCAGTACAATCAGTACAGTCCAACTGATACTTATGAGCTCACACCCATTTACAGCTTTCCATAACCTTGTGCAGAGTTTCAGAATCACAGTTAAATACTTGATGTTCTTTTTATTTCTAAGTTTGACTCATAAAGCTAAAATGTACCTGTAGTTCAATTAATAAGTGCAAAAGACATCTGTGTATCAGTGAATAATGTGAGGTTTTATTTTGAAACTGGCAATTCCAAATAGAACTACAGCTATATCTAACTATTTATTGAATAATGTATTTGATAACTGCTGTTAGTAGTGGATCAACCAGGAACAGATACTGTTTCACACTAATCTCTTGCATTTTACTTACTGCTCTATTTCATAAATTCATTTTGAAAATAATCACTGAAAGCTTGTGATAAACTTGCACTGGTATTCTGAATTTTGAAGTTTTTATTTTACTTTTGTGGAAGTTCAGAAATAGGTAGTTTAGTATCTGATTAATTAGATGAAAGCTTTTAGAATTGCAATTGTGAATTTAGAAGCCCATATTCAGACTTAGCCCTTTGTGTTCAAATTGGCTGTTCCATTTATTTTCAAATTACATGACCCTGAAAATGTAAGGAATCCACCTAAAGGACGGTCAGCTGAGGTGAAACCATGAGTTAAGTTTGTGAATCCAAGGAACTATGCTGTTTTACCTATCTGCTATCTGATCCTGGACTTGTAGTTACACTTGCCTTTTCTTCAAGCAATTCTCTACAGAGATGTGATGTTACGTTCTACTTTCTAACAATTAATTGCATCTAATTATAAATTATTTATTGTTTTATATGTTCTTAACATGGTTATATATTGTGACTTGATCTTAGCTTGTATTGTTTAGTTATGTGTGTAAAGATTTACTAGCCAGTTTCCTTATAGTAGTCCGGTCATCTGCCAAAGCAAATATGTACCATTTTCCTTAGTAACTTTTTATTCACTTTATGGGAAGCACTGCATACATCACACAAAATGATGGAGAGCTAGGGCTGCAATGCTTCTGGTTTTATAACAGTAATTTTAAAATCTTTCTGATTGTCTGTATATTCCCTTGTGGTTTTACTAACTTTTCCAGTGTGAATGTTGAAGACACTCTCCAGACTCTGTCACCTAAACCAGCTGAGAAACATCTGCTTTATAGTCACTGATAAAAGATCTGTGTTTCTCCAAAATTGTGATATTGCTTTCAAAGAACTTGAGGGTTTTTTACCAGGATGCCCTGGTTCAGCAAACCACTTAGCAACATGCATAATTTAAGTGTACACTTTCTGACATCAGTAGCTTTAATAATGTACCTGAAGGTAAGTGTTCTGCTGGACCAGATGACAGCAGCCAGCATGCAGCAGATTTTATTACCAACACAAAAAAGAGATTTCATTAATTAATTGCTAGTAAAATACCTAAGTTCCCCCTTTCTCTCTGGTAACCACATGAATGTAGGGGCCAGTCATGTGTTTCACTCTTTACGTGCTGCATATTGTACTTTGACATACCATTTTATTAGTTTCCTGGTGCATCCCTTTGTCCCAATACTTGTTCTTAATTGTAATTAGTGAACCAGTGTAAATCCTGTAGTTCCTAGGATATTGCTTTCTTTAGATATGTTACAGTTTTGTTAAGATACTGGATGTAAATTTCTAACACTCAAAGGTTAGAACCCGATTAGAAAGATGGATAATTGAGAATTTCAAAGCATTATAAAATGTATCTGATAGTTTGAACTCCCTGCCTGCAAACTTTTTTTAGATATTCTTCTAAGCAATTTGTGATTGTAGGAGACAGTGATATTTAATTCTTAAACTTGTATTTTGTTGTGGAGGGAATTAAATGTTAAATATTATTGAATCCTGTAACCTGATAGTTCTAAAAAACCAATTTAAACCTTGAATTTATTTGTATGATTACATTGATTTGAAGCTATTAAATTGAGCTTTTAGAATTATTGACTGCTACCAGTTTGAAAGTGAATGATTCCCAATGGGACCTATTTGAAGGCTGGAATGAGTCCAGGATACAAGCCCTCTGACTGAGTATGCAAATAAATCCCTAATCTAATCGAGCAGGTTATTTTAGGGAAGCCTAGCAGATTAGTAACATGATGCCTTGCAATTCCGTTAATAAGATCCTGTCAGAATAAATTAATGAATAACATATTGGTATTTTAGGCTTATTATATGGCAATGTAATGCAGCTGTTTAAGAACTTACTGTGCAAACCGTTATAAGTGTTGTTGATGTTAAATAGTAACCCATGCAGTCACTGCATTACTCGATCTTTCATTTTAACAGTGCCATCGATTTGGTGAAAAGCAGAATTTACAAAACACTTTCCTGAGAAACTTGACTGTTTATGTCTAAGGTTGTACGTGAACAGTGTGAGTTCTGTACAAGGTTGGCTTAAAGGAACTTGTATTTTGATTTGAGATTTGAAGAAACATTAATTTTGATTCATAATCGCCTTTTTGTCCAAGAATGTTATAACAAAAGCCTATTTGGATTATACCAGCCAGGAATGAACTTAAATGCCTCCATGCAGAAGTGCATAGTTTCTGTATCTACCTATATTAATTTTTATTTATTAATACAATTTAATATTTAGAATTGTAAAATTAATGTAAATGCACTGTAGTCAAAGTCATTAAAGAAGATTGTTAGAAATAGCAAGAGGGGAGGGATACTATTGAACAGGAATGACTTGGTCTTCTTTCTGGATAGGAATGAAATAAAACTAGTCTCAGAATATCTCACATACACTGATGTTTGACCTTAAACGTGAACATTATTTAAGTATTTAAATGTGTGCTTGCCCCATTTTTGGCTTAGGTTTACAAATCCATCCTTAGCTTGGAGTCTCTTTAGATTACCATGGGAGTTGTCATCTTTATATTGCTCAAGACTCTGAGAATGTCAACTTAACAGAAAGAGCTGGACCTCTGTAGAGTACATAATGAACAGCAGATATTAAGCATGTTTGTTTCTAGAACCTGTAAACAAGCAGGGTAAATAGTCAAGGCTCTGCAAACTGGTGACAATGATATCTGCTACTAGTATTTGTATTTGCTGTTTCAACTCTGGTGAATCTATTTTATGCTGCTTTAAACAATCTTTTCCAGTTTTTTTTTTTGTTGCCACTGAGAATTTATCCTCCAGTCTGAAGATTTTGCTTCTAAGAAGCTCTTCTCCAAGAAAAAGTTGAATCCTCATTTGCATTAGTAAGAAGCAACTGTTTTAAACCAAAGCAAGTCAGCTTACACCACCTACATTCTTAGAGACAGCTTCACTTTGCTGCTTCACACTTTTACATACAGGATCTTCAATATTCAAAAATTCTGAGGCGAGGGCTAGAAGCATAGCAGATTTGTGTCCCACTGTTGTGAAACTGTTATCCCCACCTGCAGACCCCATATTCCTCCTCTTGGCTGAAATGGCAGTTTGATCTGGGAAATTAGCAGTCCATTATGCTAACCTTTATAGTTTTGAACTGTTATCCCAGCACTGACCTTGAAGAAATTCTTTTACCTTGTTCCCCTAAACTTCCATTTTTTTAAGTTCTCAGCTTCCTGTTTAATGGATTCATGACTATAATGGAGAGATTTACTTTTTTTAATGATAAATCAGAATTGGGCCAAGTGAGGATATTTGAGGTTTCTGCTTGCAGAAAGGACAGAAACATCCAAACTATGTTGCTTTTAAAAGTGCCTCTGAAAATCAATGCAAACAGAGGAAAAATTATTTGATAACATTTGTTAGGCATATAGAATCATAGAATGGTTTGGGTTGGTAGGGACCTTAAAGATCACCTAGTTCCAACCCTCCTGCCATGGGCAGGGACACCTCCCACTAGACCAGGTTGCTCAAAGCCCCATCCAACCTGGCCTTGAACACTTCCAGGGCGGGGGCAGCCACAGCTTCTCTGGGCAACCTGTGCCAGTGTCTCACCACACTCACAAGAAAGAATTTCATCCTAATATCCAATCTAAATCTACCCTCTTTTAGTTTGAAACCATTCCCCCTTGTCCTATCACTTACCTTCCCTTGGAAAAAGTCCCTCTCCAGCTTTACATGTAGGCCCCCTTCAGGTACTGGAAGGCTGCTAGAAGGTCTCCCTGAAACCTTCTCCAGGCTGAACAACCCCAACTCTCTCAGCCTGTCTTCATAGAAGAGGTGCTCCAGCCCTCTGATCATCCTTATGGTCCTCCTCTGGGCTCGCTCCAACAGTTCCATGTCCTTCTTATGCTAGGGACTCCAGGACTGGACATAGTACTCCAGGTGGGGTCNGGCAGAGTAGAGGGGTAGAATCACCTCCCTCGACCTTCTGGTCATGCTTCTTTTGATGCAGCCCAGGATACTGTTGGCTTTCTGGGATACAGGTGCACACTGCTGACTCATGTTGAGCTTTTCATTAACCAACACCCCAAGTCCTTCTCCTCAGTGCTGTTTCCAATCCATTCTCCGCTCAGCCTGTATTTGTGCTTGGGATTGCCTCGACCCATGTGCAGGACCTTGCACTTGGCCTTGTTGAATTCATGCAGTTTGCATGGGCCCACCTCTCAAGCCTGTCAAGGTCCCTCTGGATGTCATCCCTTCCCTCCAGTGTGTTGGCCACACCACACAGCAAACTTGCTGAAGGTGCACTCAATCCCATCATCCATGTCACCCACAAAGTTGTTAAAGAGAATTGGTCTCAATACAGCCCCCTGAGGAACACCACTCATCACTGATCTCCACTGGACATTGAGCCATTGACCACAACTATCTGAGTGCAACCATCCAGCCAATTCCTTATCCACAGAGTTGTCCGTCCATCAAGTTGATGTCTCTCTAATTTAGAGACAAGGATGTTGTGCGAGACAGTTTCAAATGCTTTGCACAAGTCCAGATAGGTGACATGAGTTGCTCTACACTTACCCACCGACACTGTAACCCCATCATAGAAGGCCACCAAATTTGTCAGGCACAATTTGCCCTTAGTGAAGCCATGTTGGTTGTCACCCACCACTTCCTTATTTTCCATGTGCCTTAGCATAGTTTCCAGGAGAATTTGCTCCATGATCTTACCAGGCACAGAGGTGAGACTGTCTGGCCTTTAGTTGCCCAGATCTTACTGTTTTTCCCTTTTTAAAAACGGGGGTTGTTTTTCCTCTTTTCCAGTTGATGGGAACTTCACCAGACTTCCATGACTTCTTAAATATGATGAGTAGTGGCTTAGCAACTTCATCTGGCAGTTCCCTCAGGACCTGTGGATGTATCTCATCAGGTCCCATGGACTTGTGTACCATGAGGTTCCCTAGATGATCTCAAGCCTGATCAACCCCTATAATGGATGGTTCTTCATTCTTTCAGTCCTCGTCTTTGCCTTCTGTGACTTGGGCAGTGTGGCTTGGGCACTTGCCAGAGAAGACTGAGGCAAAAAAGTCATTGAGCACCTCAGTCTTCCTCATATCCCAGGTTACCAGGTCCCCTGTTTCCTTCTGGAGAGGGCCCACATTTTCCCTAGTCTTCCCTTTATCACTGACATACCTATAGAAGCTCTTCCGTATTCCTCCCAGGATACCTGTCCTTGCTTCCACCCTCTGTAGGCTTCCTGTTTGTCTTTGAGTTTGTCCAGGAGCTCCTTGTTCATCCATACAGGCCTCCTGGCATTTTTGCCTGACTTCCTCTTTGTTGGGAGGCAGAACTCCTGAGCTTGGAGGAGGTGATCCTTGAATATTAACCCCTTTCTTGCACTCCTCTTCCCTCCAAGGCTTTATCCCATGGTACTCTACCAAGCAGGTCCCTGAAGAGGCCGAAGTCCTCTCTCCTGAATTCCAGGGTCGTGAGCTTGCTCTGTGCCCTCATCGCTGTGTGTGTAGGGAACTTGTAAATGTGTTAGGAAAAGAGTCCCATCACAGATTGTTCTGCGACTTTGGTCTGTCCTTGCTCCTTGTTTCCTTTGTAAAGGCTGATTTTGTTTCAGGGCTGTTCCCTGTTTCAGGGAAGTCAGGTGACTTCTTAATGTTTTCATCCAAATTGCAGCAGTTACCATAAAGCTTTTCACACCTCAGAAACAGTTTCGGTGGGATCAAGGTCAGCTATAATAATCTATTTTTCTTTGTTGACTTTGATGAAGGAGGAAAGTAGGCAAAATGGAAAGAGGGAAGTGCTTGACTTTTCACACAGTTTTATAAATGGGATAGTTGACAGCTTTTTCCTTCATCCTGTAAGAAATGAACAGCCGATCTTAATAACAAAACCCACATAAACTCGCCCTCCTCCTACCTCTGGTGAAAGAAATTAATCAAAAGAATTATCTAAAAGCAAAAATTTAAGGAGGAGAACTTTAATTTTGCTCATTAAGAAGAACAATGAATCTCTGTGTTTCAGAGATCCATCCAAACACAAACCTCTGTTTGTGTTCAGCTCTCACCTGTGTTATAGAGGTGCAAGTGCTTGCACAAGTATGTGCACAGTACCTAATAATACAGATACTTTCAACAGAATCAGCACGTTTGAAAATCGGCACTTGTACCAGCAAAACACTCCTCTGCTACTGCACTACTAACAGAGCAATGCTAGCTTTTCTTTTGTGCAATGGCAAGTGTAATGCAATGTTATACACTACAGTGTATTTCAAATGATTGTGTTTAAAACTTGGCCAGATGAGTTAGTGTAGGAACCTGGATATACAAAAAGGAATTTCCTCTCTAAAATAAGGAGATATGAATACATCATACAGATTCCGTATGAATATTCATGAGAATTAAAAAAAAACTCAAACAAAACAACAGACCACCACAAAAGCTTAAGAATAACTCGAAGCACAAAAATCATGCTTTGTGGTTTGAGACTATTTGGTTTATATAATAGTAGGTCATAAGGAACTTTGAATGAAGCCTTTAATTACTGAGCTGGAAGATCAGATCTCTGGTAATAGTGTGTTTAGTTTAGCAAAAGTGTAAAAGATACAGTAGCTGAAAGCACAATCCAGACAAATTCAGAGTAAGAATAAAGTGCAGATATTTCATACTGAGATTAAATAACTAATGGAAAAAATAGGTGATGTGTACATTCTCTGTATACAAGTTTAGAGTATGGAAATTGAGACTTTCTGTTGGACTTAACCTCATCTAGAAAAAGCCCATTTCTGCTAAGAATTGCTATATAGAATTTTATGACCTGCATTATGCAGATCAGATTGAATTTTTGTGTTTTACACTTTACAGCCTTAAAATCTGTGAATTCACATGTAGCTGCTCTGTTAACCACCACATGCCTTAGTCATTAATTTAAAATCAAATATTCTAGTCAAAACCGTGTAAACAAATAATTTAAAAGTTCAAAAATGAAAGAAAATCATCTCAAATGGAGAGCATGCAGGTAAGGACAAAACTATGTAAGCAGCATCTACTAAGAAGCAGTAGTCAGAGCCTGAATGTCCTACTACAAAACTCAAAGTGAATGACCATTTTTTTTTCTCTAGCTACAAATTTATCAACTATGAGTAGTTTCACTGCATTAAGAAAAGACTGGTGAGTGAAACTAGAGGCCACACAAAGTCTGAAATTACAAATATACAAGAAGTCCTCTGTCAGTATCACTTCTCTTTTGGGAACTTGCCATGCTAGTGTTTCATGACTCTTATTCCAGTCAATAGTAGTCACTTACTCACTCAGCCTGCCTTAAACGTAAATTTATTTCTGCAGCCATGGGCACTAGCTCTTGAAAGAAGTACCTATTAATAATGAAACCTCTCTGTTATGGCAAAAATCTCTTTCCAGTAAGAAAGTTTCCTCCATTGCCCAAGAGAAGAGAGATTGATGACAAACTTTTCATTACTATTTTTCTTCTTATTGCTGATGTCTTCTGTATTCTTTTGCTTTATGGCCAGAAGAACTTCAGGAGGAGGTGTGTTGAATACAGACTCTAATTTTATCTTATACTTTGTATATATTTTATTAAAGCTTATAATTATTTGAAAATGTCTCAGAAAAATTATTCAAGAATTCTTAACTGATGAATGAGTTTTTATTCTTAACTAATGAATGAGCGGTAAGAATGCAAAGTGTTCCAAATTTGGCCCATCAAATGTGCCATCGTATATCACTTCCCTTTCTCATCCTTTGGAGAATTTATCCCCAGACTATCTGTGGGAACAAATGCTCCCAGTAACATAAAAGCCATTCCACTTTCTGTTCTCTCTCTGCCCTGGAGGTCATCTGAGAATATTGAAAGCTACTATTTGTTCCAAACTTGTACTGTTGGTGGCATCAAGAAAACTGTACTCTCTTCGTTACTTTCTCTCTTGAAGGAGTTAAAACACTGAGTGTCTTCTACAGACTATTCAGCTTTTAGAGAAATAGGATCAACTTCTTAGTCCCACTCCAAAAGCAATCTTTTCTGTCTTTGTTGTTTTGAAGTAAACTGTTTGCTTTTGTTTAATGAGGAGACACTTCTGCCACAAAACTTTTGTAGGGGAAACGATCTTTTTTAATGAAAACAAATCCCTGATAAGGGAGTGCATCCAAAGCATAGCTGTTTTGTATCTTGCCTCTCTGGCCAAATCATTTGGCATTTCTTTACTTCCACATTGACTTAAAGAATAATCATCTATGTTGTGACTAGATAAAATCTTGCTACTTGTTTATCTAGTTTAATGTCATCCTTGCAAATAGTAATTATCGAATCACTGATTTCAGTGGAAAAGGATTTGCTCATCATGTTAAGCAGATGAAAAGGCTTTAAAACTAGATTTTATATATCCAAAAGTGTCAGTAATTAAAAGGTAATAGAGAAAAATAAAGTACTACACTGCTATATAGCTTAAGTTTAATGAACATCTATTTTACAGACAAAAAGGCTTATTTCTATATTTTCTATGAATGGATTTTCATTTGAGGTTTCAGTTTTGTCTCATGGTGGTCATACAATACTTCGTGAGAAATGGAAATGCAGATAATTAAACCTTACCTGAAAGATGTACAGAGAGATGCATGTAACGATAATCCAACTGTTAAGACTGCAGTGAACAAAGGGCTAAAAGAAAAGAGATATAAAACTCTCAGAAAACTTCTGTTGATGAGGCTGTTTCTCTTCCAGACTGAAGACGTGATACCAGCAGAGTTCAAGTATTTCTCTTCCAAACCCTAACTTATTCCTTTCTCTGGAAGAAGCCATATGGCTAGTGCCGTCTTCCCACAGATAATTTTGCATATCAAGGCAGCACTGTACTTGCTGTTATAGCCAGCCATAATAGGTACAGTGTGGATGTAGGGCTGTGCTAGACATTGTGAAGCCTGCAAGAGATTAGAGAGAAGATGGGGTGAAACAGTATCTTTGAAATGTAGTGGAAATGTATCACATCCACAGCACACTAAGAACCCAACTGTCCTGTGGAGGAGATCCGTATGGTCCTCGTCTGTGGCACGGTTTCTTTCACTCCTGAGTGGTCTGCTTGTAAGAAAGAGTTCTTTCTTAGCCTTGGAAATGCTTCCCAACAATGTGATGAATTAATGCCAAAGTCTAGTTTTCCTTTAAGGAAATAGAAAAAAAAAAATTAAAGAAGTGCTAATTACTTTCTGTTTCAGCAGTTCAGTTGAAGACCAAAGCCAGCCCAGTGAAGATGCCTTCTTAACTATCCAAATGTATGGCTGTTTCTTTATTGTTCTATTAGTAAATTCTTGTCTAACAAGGCATCTTTGTAGGCTTTTCAGTCCAAAACCAGTTAACACATTTGTTTTTACTTCACACTGTGTTTTTCCTTATGTGACAACATGGTTTCTGCCAAGATGAATGTAGTTCATGTGAATTTTTCAAAAGTTGAGTGCACTTTTTCTTCAGTTCAGAATCCTTATCAGAAAAATCTCTTAAAACTAAGCAAAATGGTACATTTCTGAAAACAAAATTGAGATAACTTGCACTTCAAATTTAGATGGGTGGAGTGTTTGTCTTCATCTTTTCGAATCTGATCAGTTGAAATGTATTTAAACTAATATAATCAGCAAAGCACTGAGTAAACTTTGCTTTTGGAGTGCTTGCTGCTGTCAGTCTTCCTGAAATGGGTCATCCAGTCTGCAAAAGAAGGCAGGGATATTTATACTGTTATCTCAATAAAACACTAAGCAGTTTCCCAAGTGGTATCTTCAGTGTAGCGGTAGCTATTCGTTGTGCTGCTCCTTACCTCTGACTCTGCAGCAGTTGTGGACGTCTGAAATTTCAGCAACGCTCTAGGCTGTGCTCTACTTTTGAGGGAAGATCTTGACTTCCCTCAACCTGATCAGGCTGAAATCAGCCCTGCCCTCATCAGGAGTTAGGATTAGGTGATCTCCAGAGGTTCCTTCCAACCTAAATTGTTCTGTGTTTTCATGAGGAATATAAAAACATGAAAAAAAGAAAAATTAATTCGTTTGCACTATTACTTGCCTGTTTCTAATTTAGAATAAAAAAATCACCTGTAGAACAGTTGAATTCTAGTTGGTCCAGAAAAGAGTAAAAGCCATCAGCTTTAAGTGCTGACAAACGACCACCCTCTGGTGTAAGGGAAATGTGAAAACTGGATATGAAAAAATAGAACTGAATTTGTGCAAGGGACAGATCTCCTGCTGGCTCTGAGGTACAACCTTGGGGAAAAGTAGAGAGATGACTCAGTGTAATGTACAGTGTGCCTGTACAACCAGTAAATCAAAAGGGACAGGGTCGTAGTCCATTATTTTTTCTCTTATCTAGCAGAGGATTTTATTTTCATTTGCGGTACAGAACAAGAAATGGAATTTCAGTTCACAAATGTGACAGACTACTGACTGAACAGCCTTCAAACAAGGACAAGAAAAGGTTCTTTAAACATTACAGGTGATAAACTCACAAACATGGGGATACTTATTTTTTAAGTTTTTCATAAATTATCTGCTTTGTCCTGTTAATGTTGAGATTTCTCATTAAGTTGATGAATTTATCATAAATATAAGTATATGCTATTGTGAAGGTTTCTGGTTCATAAATTTTGAACTCAAGACCTGAAGACTGTAAACATTCCAGACAGTGACTGAAAGTGGATGATATAAAGTTGACCTATAAATAGTAATGTAGTATTTCTATCTAGATTAAAGTGAGTTGAACAAAATGTGAAAGTGGAATTTTACAGAGCTGTTGGTATTAGGTTTGTAAGTAAGTGATATTAGCATATGAAGATCACTTATTTTTGTGAAATTTCTAATTGTGTTTATTTTAACAGTATGTCATTGAGAGCTAAATATGTGTGAAGGTAACATTCAAAAAGATGAATCTAGGTGCTGGGCACCTCTGCAAATCCTATGAAAAGTTTTGCATTATGATTCATATTTGAAATGTTACTTTGGTAATGTTTAAAGTCGTATTAAAATGAAATCGGAGTACTACTTTACCGGTTGTGAACTCTTTTTGCTACTAGAAAGTCCGCATGAACATAATACATTGTGGAGGGTTGGCCTTGGCTGGCTGCCAGACCACCCCCAGTCACTCCCTCACTCCCCTTCTTCAACAGAACAAAGGAAGAAAATAACAAGCTTGTGGGTTGGGGTAAAGGCAGTTTAATAAGAAAAGCAAAAGACGCAAGTGGAAGCAAAGCTAAAAGAGGAAACGTATTCACTACTTCCCACCAGCAGGCAGATATCCAGCCAGTTTCTGGGAAGCAGGGCCTCAGTACACATAGGAGTTGCCTCTGAAGTCAATTGCCATAACCACGAATGTCCCTCCCTTCTTTCTCCCCCCGCTTTTATTGCTGAGTATGACACCATATAGTGTGGAATATCCTTTGGGTCAGTTCAGGTCAGGTGTCCCAGCTGTGTCCCTTCCCAACTTCTTGCCTGTCTTCAGCCTGCTGGCCTTCTGAGTGGTGGATTGAAGAGACAGCCATGATGCTGTGTGAGGCACTGCTCAGCAGTAGCCAAAACTCTGGTGTGTTATCAACACCATTGTAGCTACAAATGCAAAGCACAGCACTATGTATGGTGCAGTGAAGAAAGTTAAGTCCATGCCAGCCAGACCAAATACATATATCAAAAGGAGACGTGCAGTAAGTATTAGGTCTGATTTAATGCTGTGACCTGTCTTTAGATCTTTTTTGTTCACGTGTGAGCATTTGAAAAGATATTTGAAAAAACACAGTGGGCATTATATCTGACATATAGCTAGTGAAATATTTATATTGAAAAATAATAAAAGTTTAATGAAAGATGTATTTAAATTTTAATTACAAATGGGATTTAAAAGTCCTGAAATATGATAATTTAATCATACTCTACCTCTAGCCAGTAATTTCTATTGATTAGGTCTCACAGTATTTTACTGCCTTTTACTTTCATGGTGGTGTGTCCATTACTGCTTGAAAATGAGCAGTTTGCTATCTTTATCTTCTTCTTTAAGAACAAAATATTGTGCGAAGCTTAAAAGGTATGTTTTTAACTGAAGAATTACATTCTGTCTTGTCTCTTTCAGAACAGGCACTTTTAACCATTCTCATGTCCTCAACTGGTTTCAGAATGCAGAGAGGATTTTTGCAGTGGTTATTCCTGAGCAGGGAGAAGGGTTTATAATTGCTCTGCAGAGCCATCCAGCAACATTCTATTACTTCTATTCATCAATGTAGAATATCAGTTTAATTACAAAAATCTCCCACATAATAAATAGGTAAACTAAGGAAATACTTACCATAAAATACATTGGTATTGTTCCTGAAGCTTTACGTGCATCCAATGTAAAGATCTCAAGGGATTCCTATTAAAAACACTCTTTGCTTCAGCAAATAACGTGGCTAATTTTTGGACAGTGTAAAGCTATTTCTGGATCAGATTATCATTGAACAGTAGCACTTTGAAAGATTTTCCACAATGAGCACCAGGCAAAGATAGAATATTTACTCCGTAGTTTATGTAATTACAGTTACATCTGTCCTGCTAACCATCTGTTCAACTTTACATTTAACTTACTATTTTAATGAAATCTTAATTGCAGTTTACCCATTCTTGAAAGGGTTTCTTACTGACAATTTTTTACCATGTAATCTTTTACATTAATTGGAAATGTCTGTTTGAACTGTATTTCTAAATAAAAGGCAAGTTTTCTCAGTTAGAATGGTATTTTCCCAAACTGCATATTTTATCTTTAGTATCTCACTGGTTTTAGTTGCAATTTGGGATGTGTGTAGACTTGCAAGGACATTTTATGGACATTAGACCTTTGGTCTAATAATATATACTGTGCCAGTCTTAAAACATAAAAAAATCATATTTTGTCATATCTCATAGTTCAAGAATCCAATAAAAATGAGTTTAAAGTTAATCAGCTCCTTTTACATTTAACTGAACTGAAATCCCTAGAAGATGATTCATATGATTCAGAGATGTTCTTGCAGATTAACCTTGGTAGGAAGCATTAGTGTGTTATCAACACTGTTTTGGTCACAAATCTAAAACACAGCACCATATGAGATGCTATAAAGAAAATTAACTCTATCCCAGCCAAACCCAGTGCAGATGTCTAAGGTAAGTCAGATGAATTACATCTGTAGAGTGCTTGTTTTTCTCCATTGACTGTGGAGTGAAATAGGCTCTTCTGGAGGATCCTAGAATCACTAGCTGAAAGTGAGACTTTTTAAGTCTGTAGTTAAATGAGATGAAACCCTGGATTTCTAACTAACCAACCTTAAAAATATAGTCAAAACTATCAAAGTTTGTTGTCTGGGTATCAAAAATGCACATGCATACATGTCTTTCTCCATTGTTTGATGATGTGCCAGTTCTTTACTTTGGGAAAATCAGGAGAATATTCTTTTTGAGGATGTAGTTCACACCATAATTTCTGCTTTTCTCCATTTATGTGTCTTAAAGTTGTACTACAAGTACAAATACAAATACTTGCAATGTGTGGTTCTGACGTGTCTGTCTTCTGCTATCTTATTTTCAAGTCATTAAAAGAAGACTCTATTATAGAATGGACAGTCTCCAGTAGCATTATTGACAATTCTTCTGACAATTTCCCCCCTTTATCTCGATTATAATTTTATTTAAAATTCTGAGTAGTGTAAGGACAAGAAAATATAACAGTCAGTACAATACAGAGCAAATTTATAGCAGATCCAGTACTGGACTCTTTCAGATGATATCAGTCATTGGATGGTCAAGTAGTCATGATAAAGGTATTTACTTTGTCAGCCAAGGAGTGGAAGAACAGGCTGTCTTCTTCCTTGCGTCTTCCATGTGAAATTCTCTGCCATGGTTATATGCCAGCTCTTGTCAGATGACTGGCCCTAGACCCAGTTGTTCTTTATATACCGTTTTCAAGTAATACAGTAAAGAAGCAATCTCCTCAATTTGTTAATTTGTACATTGCTTAAAGTCTAGTTCTTTTCCATCTGCTCTGCAATCTGCTGCAGTTTTTCTATTATGAGAGAAGCCAACTGAATCTTCAGACAAGCTCCTGAGTTGTCATGCCACATTTTCCTTCCATTTCTTGTCAAAGGTATCTGTGAGCCTGATAGGTCATTATTTCTTAACAACTCTGACAGTTTCTATATCTCAGTCTGGCTTTACAGACTACAGCAAGATTGCTATACACCAATCATCTTCCAAAAAACCAAAACCAACCAATACTAGAAATGTATTTCCTGTACTTTTGCACCTGTAAGTAGCTTTAAAGAGTAACTTTTTTGCATATGAGTTTCCTAATTAATTTTGTTTGAGGGACAGAGTATTGGCTATGTGTGTACAGGCTCTAGAACCTGGATAACATTTTAGAACAAAACATTGGCAGAGAAATGTTTCAGAATAATCTTAATTCGAGTTCATTTGTGGCTGTACCGAATTCTAGTATCCATCTTCAATCTGAATAAACTCTTGTGGTTTTGGGCTCAATTATTGTTTCTACTGACATGGTTCTTTGAAAAGCTTCATAAGGCTGACATGCTGGTACCATTTTCAGTCTTTAAAAGACCCCTGTGCAGTTATTTGTGCCACTGCATACTGATGTTCTGTTTCCTTGAACAAACTGCAGTTTCAGTCTCCTTTTACCTTATATAGCACATATCCTTATACAGCAAAGCATGTGTAAACAGCAATAAGCACAAAACCCCCCACACATTATAGAAAGCTTGGACCTATTCCTTTGTTTGAAATTAAGATTTTAACTGAGTGCTTTTCAAAGAAAGCAGCATCTCTGTGTTTTTTGTCTTTCAATGAAACTTTCTTTACAATGCTGATATTCTAGACAGCTGAATATTTACAAAAGGAGTAGCAAAATACAGCTGAATCTAAACACTTTTCCTAAAATCATTTGAGGACTGTGACCACATCCCTTCCATTCTATTATCTGCACCTTTCTTTCTTTCTTTCTTTCTTTTTTTTTTCTTTTCCCCCCAAATATTTTGTATTTGAAATGTATTTCTGCATTTCTGTGTATAGTCATCTTGTCATTTCCCTTCCATCAATGTTGCCAGTTCAGTTTCCCAGCTCTTCTACCCCTCTTTCTTGTTTTCTAAATATTTTTTAAAATTCTGCTTCTCCTATTGCATATGATTTTCTCTGGTTTTAGCTGATGGATGGTCTCCCCATGGCTCTTGTCAAATTCAGCACTCAATAACTTGGCAGGCTGAGAGATCCCAGCACACACTGGTGGAATCCATGGAGCAGCTGTGAGACCCATTAGTGTTCATGAAGAATCAACTGAGCAGAGATTCTCCAAAGGCCTTTGCTCCACTTTTTTTAGGCTTTACCTGTACACAACACATAGAACAGAAACAGAGTTTGTATTTTAATTTATTTACTTTTATCATTTTGACTTGTTCTGTCTCTTAGTGTCAAAAAAACCCCACTTTTATTCTGCATAAGTAATATATGCCTGTGTGTACGGTTAACTTTTGTATTATTTATATTACTAGAAAATACTTACATTTGTCTTATTTTGGGGGGGATATTTAACAAATACTAAACTATATAATGATGTGGAGTTAAAAATGAAGCTCTGTCTTCCTTCTTCAAACTGTTCAGGGTGGTGCATAGCAGCATATACTTGATTTTATTGAACTCTAATGATAGGGTAGGTTGTTTGCATAGAAGTAGTCTGTGCCAAATCCTGGGCTGATTTAGCACTGGGTTAAATGGATGAGGTCTTGGCATAATCAAAAGAGACTGCTTGAACTAAAAATCCAGAGCAATCACATGTGAAGTGCACTCATTCCCTACTGCCATTTTAAATTCTGTTCAGATGTTTAAGTAATGTTAGCTTTGTTTTTGATAAAGGATTTAGGTTTAAATAAAGAAGTTTAAATAAATGTAACTTAAAGTGTGCGATCTTTAAGCATAAATAGGCCTTGAGCAATCTGATCTAATGCCACTTAGCCCTTTTTAGCATGAGGGGTTGGATAAGTTCATCCCTTGAGTTTCCTTCCAACCTTGTTTTTTTCTGTAATTTTACCTGCTTTATTTAATTATTACTAACTGCTGATTTGATGGATCTGTCAAAAATCTAATACCTAAGAAATTTTTATCTTATCCCCAAACTTCCATGAAGGCCAATCTCCATTCTAATTCAGAAAACATTCCACAAGCTCCACTACAGGTACTACTTACTCACTCTTCTTGTTTTTCAGTAAATTTATACTTCTGCAAGGCAAAGCAGCAAGACTCTGCCCCACCATCCGTCCATTCAGTCTCAGATGTTATCACCGACTGGTCTTGTTCCTAGCTCATGAATTTCAAATATTACTTGTCTTTATAGAGAATAATTCAAAGAAAGACTGATTTCAAAAATATCAGTTCAGTTGAATCACCTGTTCTACAACCTTGACACTTGTGTAATATTTTTTACAATTTTAACAATCATGATACAAAGTCCCAGATTCGTTTGGATAATTTGAAATTGTCATTACAGGACCTCCACAGTTTATTTTACTCATTCTCTCCCAATTTTGCTTTCATACTGTGGAATCGTTTCATAAGAAAATGTGAGAAGTTTCTTGTGAAACAGTGATATTTAAATAGAAAATAGAAAATGAGTAAACTGATTTTCATACTATTCAGATGTAATTAAGCTTTAAATTACCTTACTGCTGGAAGATGGACATTTTTATATCTGTAGTTAAAACTCTGAATCCTCTAAAGGAATATCTGACCTTATTCTGTATCGTTGCTTGAGTTAGAAATACATTTTCCTGAAAGAAAAAACTTGCACAGTAAATGCTAATCCAAAGTGATTTGGACAGGAAACACATCTGTATTTCCAGTTACTTCTCAAATTCAGACTCCATCCAAGAGGTTCAAATATTGGTCCAACATTTGCTGTAGTGAAACATTTCACCTTGTTCCGGTCACAAATATATAAGCTCTTGCAGTGTCTTCCAGTAAAACACTGTAAGTGGTCTGGTCCATACTGAAAGGACAGTCTTTTGGCCACTTGTCATTCAACTGCAAGGTGTCAATGTCAGTGGTTCATGTGATCATGCGATCCTTGTTTCACCCAGTTACCGCAGTATACCCTTGAAATTCAAACTGATATTGGTCTTTATAAAGCCTTAAAACATTATCATTAAATAAGGAAAAAAGTCTACTTTGTTTATAATGCTTTATTTATAATTAAAAAAAGTAAACATAAGAAATTTTCACAAGTTTAAAGTCGTAAAATTCCACCTACATAATTTAATTTTGTTTATATTCTGGCAATGATATGAGCAGGGGGTTTTGTTTGTTTTTTTTTTCTTTTTTTCTTTTTCCTTTTTTTCTTTTTCCTTTTTTTCTTTTTTTCTTTTTCTCTTTTTTCTTCTTTTCTTTTTTTAAGTGAGTATTTTTTTCTTGCAACTGCCAGTTCTGAGAATTGCTACACAACTGTCCTTGTCCCTTCTTAGTTGTACTGAAAAGTCAACACTAGGAATAGATGTGGGTAAGCCATGTTGCATTCTGAAGTGTTCAGCCAGTGCAGCATCATTCAAAGCCATTCTTACCACTATCTCACCGAGTTTAAAAACAAAACAAGTATTTATCTAAGATAAAATGTTCACTTCATCTCTCTCTTGCTAAATTACGAACTTAACCTACTCAAGTGCATTGCCTGTTTTGTTCCCTAATATCTGTTAATGTTATTTTCAAGTTTTACTATTTTTAAACATCTCTCACCACACATTAATATCTGTATTTTAGGATGAACAAAGCTACAACATATAACTAAATGTTAAATGTAAAAAAAAAAAACAAACAAAAACCAAACCAAAACCAGTTTATAACATTTGTCTAAATTTTGGAAAATCTAAGCATACATTTTTCTTCAATGTACATGTGCATAACATAGCTTGCTGTTTAGCAGCTTGTTGAAATCAGCACTAGTTAACCTCCCCAGGGTGCATATGGCAAGGTCTGAGACTGCAAACTTGTGTGTCTGCAAAGTATGTTACAGTATGATGAGTCAGGATCCTCTTTAAACCCTCAAAATGTGTTGTCCCAAGGCCACTTGT
>VZRW01005980.1:33915-45517 GCA_013398125.1 Aegotheles bennettii | reverse complement strand
TCATAGAATCATAGAATCATTCTGGTTGGAAGGGACCTCCAGGGTCATCAAGTCCAACCTTTATCCCATCATATTCCTGACCATCAGACCATCAGACCATGGCCTCAAGTGCCTCATCAACCCGTTTGTTGAAAACCCCCAGGGACAGTGACTCCACCACCTCCCTGGGCAGCCCATTCCAGTGCCCAACCACCCTCCCAGTAAAGAACTTCTTCCCAATATCCAACCTAAACTTCCCCTGATGGAACTTGAGGCCATTTCCTCTCGTCCTGTCATCAGCAATTCGGGAGAAGAGACCAACACCAGCCTCACTACAACCTCCCTTTAGGTAGTTGTAGAGGGTTCCACAGCACCTTCCTCCCTCTGCCTGTGATGGAACCCCCCGGAGCAGGTGCCAGTGTGTGCTCCCAGGGAGGGAGCTGTGTTTGCTCCTCGCTTGTTCAAACAGCAGCACTTACAAAAGTCCTCTCGTAACCATCACTCAAGCAGGGAAGTGGCTCATTTGGCAAGGAAATTGTCATCAAGAGCAGTTTGCTGGAGATGTTGACACGGTGTTTCTGAGGGTATAATGAGGGTGCTGATAAGATAGTGCAGGAACTCGGTCACTTGAACAGGGGGGGATGTGCTGAGGGGGAAGCTGCCAGCTGTATCCCACAGAACGGGTGGGAAATACCCTGCTGGCACCTTATGGAGGCAACGGCATTTACCCTTGAACACTCATTTCAGGCTGCTCAGGGAGAAGGTCTTTCTAGGTCACAGAAGAAGGACTGGGAGAGGTTTTTCTCCCCCAGGAAGGAATCTGAGGTGTTTTCCCTGCGGTAAACCCAACTATCCCTTTCCAGCATCTGGGGCATTCCAGCAGGGAGGAGGGGAAGAGGTACTGCCAGACCCCCGAGGAGCCCTGGGTACCTGCTGAAAATGAATCATGGAGTCATGGAGGTTGGAAGAGCCCTTCAAGCTCACCCAGTCCAACCCCCACCTCCATCCCCACTCACCCACAGCACCCAGACACCTCTTGAACACCTCCAGGGACGGGGACTCCACCACCTCCCTGGGCAACCCATTCCCACCCCCAATCACCCTCCCAGGGAAGGAATTGTCCCTCATGGCCAACCTGAATCTCCCCTGCTGCAATTTCAGGCCGTTCCCTCTCGTCCTTGCATGCCAGCTCTCACCCTCCAGCCCTGCAGGACACACGGACCAGGGGAGCAGTGGATGCTCCAGCATGGGCTCTGTGCTCCATCACTGCTGCTCTGTGCTTCCCAGCCTGGCTCAGCAGCCCTCCTGCCCCCCCGGGCTGGCTGTGCTTCAACAGCAGTGGATTTACCCCCCTGGCACAGCACAGAAAACCTGGGAAGTCTACACCCAGTGACATTCCAGCCCTGCCTGCTGCTCCTGACCTCAGTACAGAGAATCATAGAATCATTCTGGTTGGAAGAGACCTCCAGGGTCATCAAGTCAAACCTTTATCCCATCATATTCCTGACCATCAGACCATCAGACCATGGCCTCAAGTGCCTCATCAACCCGTTTGTTGAACACCCCCAGGGACGGTGACTCCACCACCTCCCTGGGCAGCCCATTCCAGTGCCCAACCACCCTCTCAGGAAAGAACTTCTTCCTAATCTCCAACCTAAACTTCCCCTGATGGAGCTTGAGGCCATTTCCTCTCGTCCTGTCATCAGCAATTCGGGAGAAGAGGGTGCAGCACCGGGAAGTCCCTTTCTCCTCCTTCCCACCACCATTCCCAGGGACACCAGGGATGGACGTGTCCAGGCATCCAGCTGAGCACCAAGGACACGGCCTTGATGGCATCCCCCTGCCCCTGCTCCGCCCCTGCCCCCTGCCCCGACCCTTGCTGGGATGCAGCTCTGCTGGGACAGGCGGGTGGAGCAGGACTGGGCTGTCCTGGGGGGGTTTCCACCATGCCCACGTTTTGGGAGGCCCTGCGCGGCTACCGACACCCGTGTGCGGGCCACGGAGGCCACCTAGTGGCTGGCGAGGGGTGCGGGGGTGCCCTCTGCCCAAGGGATGCTCACCCCATCGCTCGGGATCTCCTCTCTCCCTCGCCCCTCTCCATAGAACCATAGAACCATGGAATCATTCTGGTTGGAAGGGACCTCCAGGGGCATCAAGTCCAACCTTTATCCCATCATATTCCTGACCATTAGACCATCAGACCATGTATCCCAGTATCCCCAGTATTCCCAGTAGAATCATAGAATCACTATGGTTGGAAGGGATCCTTGGAGCTCACCCACAAGCCCCAGGGGAACCACACAGTGCCATGGGATGGAGGGAGGACATGGGGCTCAGCACCCTCTCAGCCCATGTCCCCGCACAAGCAGGCTGGGTGGGAGGTGATTCGAATGCTCCACAGCATGCACATGGGTGCAGCAGGTCGGGGAGGAGGAGGAAGCACCTCCTGTGTGCCCCCAAGGTGGGTTCCACATCTCCCCAGTATGGTGCAGGGGACAGGGATGGGCAAGATGTGGCGAGCTGGGATGGGCCAGAGGATGCAGACGTGGCATAGGGGAGGGGGCATTTGGGTGGTCAGTAGGGTGGCACTGGTCAGCCTGAGGTCTCCCACCCACCACTGGGGTGCTCAGAGAGCCCTGATCATAAAAATTCCCTAGAGTTGCAGTGGGAGGGACCTTCCCACTCTGCTCCATATCCCCGTGCTGGCTGGGGAAGATGTGGACACTGAGCCCAGGAGAAGCTGAGCACTAAAGCCTTCCAGGTGAGAGAGGTGGGGACCTTCCAGCACTGCCCAACAGACCTTCACCCACCAGAAACACCCTCTCACAGATCTCCAGCTGGGTGGTGAGCAGCGTGTCACAGAGCACTGGACCAGGCTGCCCAGAGAGGTTGTGGAGTCTCCTTGGCTGGAGACATTCAAACCCCGCCTGGATGCGTTCCTGTGTGATGGACTCTAGGTGACCCTGCTCTGGCAGGGGGGTTGGACTGGATGAGCTTTCGAGGTCCCTTCCAACCCCTAGGATTCTGGGATTCTGTGTGCTCTCCTCAGCCAGGGTGAAGATGTCCTCTGTGTGTGTCCATGTGCACACACTGCATCTGCCCCCCCTTCCTGATGCCATGGGGTCAGGTTCTCCAGGAGAGGCACCAGCAAGTGGGTGCCAGTAGTGGCAGAGGTGGCCCTGGTGGCAATGTGTCCCCCCTGGCATGGAGCTCACCCCAGGCTGTCCCAGCCAGCCCAGAGGGCAGGGTCACCACTGCCAGGGCATGGGGAGACAGGCACGGACTGGGACGTGAGGGTGAATGCTCCCTGCCCTGCACCAGGAGAGAGCTGCAGCTTTCTCACTGAACCTCCCTCCACCACCTTGGCTTCCCCTCCTGGGTGCCAGCCAGCCCCGTGACGCCTCGCTAGGCTGCGTTTGGACTTGACAGAGCCTCAAACTTCAATGCAAATAAAGTAATCAAGCCCAGCAGCTCCTGCTGGAGCCAACTGGAGCAGCTCCCCGCGTTGCCCAAGCTCCAGGTGTTCACTGCCCATGCACACCAAGCAACATCCCTTCTCCACACCCCTGGCATTCCTGCGGGCGCTGCCGTGCCAGCACACGGCTCAGCGCTGCCCGGGAGCCTCCCCCGTTATTTTATTCTCTTTCACAACCACCCCACCACCGGGGGGGCCAAATCCTGCCCCCAGCAGCAGCTCCCTCCTGCGGGAGCAGGCTCTGCGAGGTGGGGAGGGAGGCAGGAATGCAGGAGCCTTTGGGCCCTCTGGGTGCTGGGCACTCTCCAAAGCTCACGTGCAGCTGCAGAAGTGTTCTCCAGCCCAAGCAGCCATGCCATTCCACCTGGCCAGCAGGAGGTCCTGGTGATGCTGCCTGGCCTGAGGCTGTGCCCCTTGTCTGCTGCCCTGAACCTTATTATGGGCACTTAACCCACCATGGGTGGTTGCTAACACAGTGATGGAGCTGCCATCACATCCTTGCCTGGTGAGAGGACAAGGTGGACAGGCAGGCATCTGCAGGGCAGGGATGCAGTGGGTGTCCATGTCTGTGCCACCAAGCAGCCCATGCTCTCCCCCCACTTTGAGTTAGGTCCTGCCACGGGGGTTCCTGGAGCTGGAGAAGCCCTCGGATGTTGATGGAGAGGGGAACAGCTTTTTCTGCCACTCAGCCACGTAGGAATGAAGCAAAGGGGCCCCAGTTCAGTTGGCAGGAAGATGGGGCTGGTTACTGGGAGGCTGTGCAGGGGCTCCAGGGTGCAGGTGGCACTCTGGACCCAGAGCAGTGAGGATGCATCTGGAGAGGGGCTGGAGCTGGGACAGAGCTGGGATAGAGCTGGGACAGCAAGGGAGGGATGAGGAGAGGTGAAGCCTGAGCTCCTGCCATCCCAGTGGGGCTTGGGGGAAGGTGCAGACAGCTGCAGGATGGTGAGCTCAGTGCCACTGACATGAGAGCCACCACGAGCAGCCTGTCCCCAGATCCTTTCCAAGGCAAACATCATTTCCCATCAGCGCTGCTCTCCTCGGATGCCAACTCTCACTCCCACTCCTGCAAGCCAGGGCTGGTGTCCACATGCTCCCTTGGAGCTGCAGATCCCTTCCCTGCCCCCAGACACAAAGCAGCCCCCGGCAGGAGCAGGGAAGGGACCTGGGAAGACTGGCTGTGTCAGGGACCTGCCCCTGGCTCCATCCCCACCTGAACGCCGGCAGCCAAAGCACAGCCTCTGGGGTGCTGCCTGGAGACCAGGAGCCTCGCTGGCCTCCCCTGCAGCTCGCTGATCCTGCTCTTTCCACCTGGAGAAGGGGACAGCGTGACACAGTGGTTTCCCAGGCAGCTGCCACCACCCTAAAGCCAGAGAGTGGGATTCAGGTGCAGAGGGATAATGCTGAGTGAGGAGAAGCAAGCCCAGGCACAGCACATAGCCAAGCACTGCTCCGGATGAGTAAGGATGGTGGATGTAACCCTGCTCAGGCTCTGACCCTCACCCAGCCTCAGATCACCCTGTGTTTATGACACTGAGCAGGGGAGGTGCAGACCCCACGTTCACTCTCTTATCTGGGTTTAATATTTCCCAGAAATATTCTGATTTTTTTCTCCTTTTCACAGAATCACAGAGAATCCCAGAATCCTAGGGGTTGGAAGGGACCTCGAAAGCTCATCCAGTCCAACCCCCCTGCCAGAGCAGGGTCACCCAGAGTCCATCACACAGGAACGCATCCAGGGGGGTTTGAATGTCTCCAGCCAAGGAGACTCCACAACCTCTCTGGGCAGCCTGGTCCAGTGCTCTGGCACTCTCACAGGAAAGAAGTTCTTCCTGATATTCACATGGAACCTCCTGGGCTCCAGTTTGCATCCATTGCCCCTTGTCCTATCATTGGTCATTACTGTAAAAAGTTTGGCTCCATTGTCCTGCCCCTCACCCTTTACATATTTGTAACCATGGATGAGGTCCCCCCTCAGTCTCCTTTTCTCCAAGCTAAAGAGCCCCAGCTCCCTCAGCCTCTCCTCATAAGGGAGATGTTCCACTGCCTGAATCATCTTTGTGGCTTCTCCCAGTGTTTTCCCTCTTCTTTGTCTCCCACCCATCAACCTCTGCCTCATTTTTCTTTCGCTGTCCTATTTTCTGTGTCCTGTATCTCTAGGGGAGGGGAAGAGGGAGCAGATCAGGGACACACACGTAGGCACACACGCTGAGTGTTTGTCTTGCTCAGTCACACAGTGAATAAGCGTCCTTGTTCCAACACGCTCTCCCCTTCCACTTCCCAGGGGCTTTGCAGAACAAGAATTCCTCTGAACAACCAGACACAAGAGCTGAGCTCGCAGCCATTGGCTCTGGGTGGTGGCCTCATTCCCCGTCCTGCACTCTGATTTCCAGGAGCCCGGCGATGACACAGACTGGGGAGACTGGGGTCCACCCAGTGCCTCCTCTAAAGCCTTCCTGGCAGGCAGGGGAGCCCAGCCAGGTCAGGCTGCAGCTCCCCAAGTGCTGAGCTGTCTCCTGGAATGATGGAGCAGTGGTCCTCGTGTGGGTAAAACCTCCAGTGGAGGTGTCTGAGCAGGGCAGAAGCCACAGGCAGGCAGGACCTTGCCTGTTGGGGTTCTTCCATATAGAACCCTAGAATCACAGAATCATCGAGGTTGGAGGAGCCCTTCAAGCTCACCCAGTCCAACCCCCACCTCCATCCCCACTCACCCACAGCACCCAGCACCACATCCAGATGCCTCTTGGACACCTCCAGGGACGGGGACTCCACCACCTCCCTGGGCAACCCATTCCCACCCCCAATCACCCTCCCAGGGAAGGAATTGTCCCTCATGGCCAACCTGAATCTCCCCTGCTGCAATTTCAGGCCGTTCCCTCTCGTCCTTTCCCTGTGGGCACGGCAGAAGAGACCGACCCCCCCCTCACCCCAACCTCCTCTCAGGGCGCTGGAGAGAGCCAGGAGGTCCCCCCTGAGCCTCCTCTTCTCCAGGCTGAAGGTCGGGACTATCCATGGGACTGCTGGCTCTGCTGCCCTGGGTGGGTGATGCCTCCCTGTCTCCCTGAGCACCTCCCCTGCATGGGGGCCCTGAGCCTTCCACAGAGAGCTGACCCGAGCCACTGAGGATCCTGCAAGAGGTGAAGAAAGATTTGGAGGAGCTGGCACTTGCTCTTAGCCAAGAAGACACTGGCCATGGGCAGAGCTGATCCCACAAGCCCCAGATCTTGTCTTTCCCCCGGCACGGGACCATGAACAAGCACAGCCTGAGGGAGGAAGCATCTACCCTCTCCTCAGCCCCACCTGCAGTGCTCTCTTGGGGCAGAGGTTGTCCCACCCTGCTTGGTGGCCATGAGGGCCTGGACCCCTCAGGAGGGACAGAGCCCCAGTTTGTGTGCCCGGGGCAGACCAGGGCAAAGAGTGTTTCTCCATGCAGAGCTCTCTGTGCTGCCTTTGCTAGAAACAACCACTGCCTGGAGGGAAGCTTGGCTTGATATTGCCAAACACAGAGGCTTTCACAGAAGTTTGTGTGTTAGGGACACTCTATTAATAGCGCTCTGTCCTTTTGATCCTTACCCTGCCTGTCCTTGTCCTGCTCTTCATCCAGCCATGCTTTCCCTCTTTCTCTCCACCTGGGCACCAGGCGTCACCCCCTGGCTCCTCAGCTCCTCTTGTTTCCACCCCCAGACCTCACCAGGGAGCTCAGGTTTTCATCCAGCAAACCCAGAGAGTGCAGCGAGAGGGAAGCAGGGGAAGATGCTGACCTGGGGGAGCAGAGGTGCTTGGAGAGGGGGACAGGGACCCACAGGGCTGCAGGGAAGGGGATGACCTTTAGAAAGAGGCTAAGGAGG
Organism: Aegotheles bennettii; assembly: GCA_013398125.1. Classification (NCBI taxonomy): domain Eukaryota; kingdom Metazoa; phylum Chordata; class Aves; order Caprimulgiformes; family Aegothelidae; genus Aegotheles; species Aegotheles bennettii. The sequence goes on along the minus strand of VZRW01005980.1, from coordinate 38,215 downwards.
AGCAAGGAGTGATGTTCCTTATGATCTATCACCAAAGCCAAAGCTTCTTCCAGCTCCATTAGCGCAGAGCCTCTGGACTCAGCCTGCCTACAGCAGCTGGTGTGGGCTTGGCAAGTCTCTCACATCACAGAGTCACAGATGTCAGGTGCTGGAAGGGACCCCAAAAGCTCCCCCAGTCCAACCCCCCTGCCAGAGCAGGAGCACCCAGAGCAGGGCACACAGGGATGCACCCAGTGGGGTTTGAATGTCTCCAGAGAAGGAGACTCCACAGCCTCTCTGCGCAGCCTGGCCCAGGGCTCTGTCACCTCACAGTGACAAAGTTCTGCCTTATGTTCACCCAGAACCTCCTGTGTTCCACCTTGCACCCGTTCCCCCTTGTCCTGTCCCTGGCCATCCCTGAGCAGAGCCTGGCTCCATCCTCCTGACCCTCACCCTTTGCATATTGATAAACATTCATGAGGTCTAATCACCAATAAAACTCTCCCCAGTGGTACCCTCAACCCTTCCCCAGCTTGGGCTCCATCCCATAGCACCTCTCTCCCCACCTAGGGGAAACAAGTTTTTAAGCAACGAGGCAGGAACAAAAAGGTCCCTGTTTGGGGATTTCCAGTCTCTGCCTTGGGCTTGCTGGAAAACCAACGTTTCCCAAGGTGTGAGAAGGAGATGATATTCCCCTGCCTTGCAGAGTGATGCAGGGCATTTTTTGCTGAGATGAAAACCCACAGAGAACCAGACCTAACAAAGTACCTCCTGCTGCTGGGGACAATAGCAAATTATGCCCAAAGTTACCATTTCCGAGCATCAGAGGAAAAAAAGCATCCCCACAGAAGAGTACACAGATAGATGCTGGGGGCTATAGACCCATGCCAGCACCTATAGCCCAGGAGCAAACCTTTTTCTGGAAGGAGTACAACCTGTTGCAGCTTCCAGACACCAATAAAATCAGTTCTGCCAGCTGCAAAGCAGGGAATGTCTCATTGAGCCTTCTAGAGCACCTAAACCCATAAGATCATATGGACACCAATAATATCTATCTCCTAGGATGCTTTGTTCCCAAAGATCCTTTAGAAAATCAACAACAGGTTGGAGCAGAACAGAGTCACCGTCTCTCAAGTTCACACATGGAACCATCAATGAAATCACATCTGAAATCACAGCCACTGAGGCTGACTTGAAAACCATCAGTGACCACACTGAAGAAACCAAAAGGGAACATGTTATTCTACAGCAGGAGGCAAAAAATCTCCAGTGGTCCTTGCCAGTCCAGCTAAGGAATATTCCTCCCTGATCCCAAATTTGGAGATGGTGTCCTAGTGCTGAGCAGACACCTGAGAGGTGCAACCAGCTCCACCCAACTTCCCCACCTCAGCCGGTGCCGATCTCCAGCGCGTGGAAAGGAGGTGGAAAAGAAAACAAAAACTGAAAGCCAATGACACAGAAACCAAGTTAATCATCAAAGAAAGGGGTGGGAGGGGGAACCTTCCCGGTCTCTGCAGGCAACTAGCAGAAGCCCTGAAACACAGGCTTAGTTAATTAATTAAAGAAAATATGGACATGGTGCAACAAGTCCCATAAGCACATTGGAGGCAGGCGGTATCGTCCATGCACTGTTATGCAATGTGTTGATGACTGCAGCAAGCTCATCTCGAAGCCACTTCGGATCCTGGTGCCCTAGACTCTTGTTTCAAAGGCCATCCCTGAACTCTGCTCCTGTGATGTCTAGAAATCATCTTCTAATTTCGAGCCTGTATTTCTTAATGAACAAATTTTGATCTCACACCAGCGCTGTCCTTTAATCCAGGCAGATTTCCCTCCTTAGCTGGTATTCCCTTTCCTCTCCTCCACATGAATTTAATGCTGAGTAGTCATTTTGCCCTTCAGCCTTCTCAAAGGTGAAGACTCAGCATAACCACTAGAAAGGGGTCCTCCCCCAGGCAGCACATATCCTCCACTTAACGCCCTTGTCCCGTCACACACCCTCTCACTCCTCCTTCAGTGAGTCACCCTCTCCTGCATGCTCACCCAGTATCGTCCTTACACAACGGGCATTTCTATCCTGCCTGTAACTCCTTCCAGCAATTAAGACTCCCCATGGTCCAGCTCATAGCCTGCAGGCCTGATTTGAGCCCTGGGAAGCTCATGTTTGACCTGCCACGGTACCCTAGAGGAGCTATTCAGATGCTCACACTACCCTAAAAATCCAAGCATCTGAAGCCAGGTCCTGCCCATGGTCACCGAGCTCTCAGCTCAGCATTTCCCCTAACATGAAAATGCATCCCCCAAGCAGCTGAATCCTCCTGCTTCAGTTCTCCTTCCCTACACCTCCTCCTCGGAGACACAAAGCTGATCATCACATGGTGGACCCACGTTCTGAACTGAAGCTTATGCTGTGCAAATTGAGCCTGTATCATCTAAATCACACCCCTGGAGTAGCTGTAGATCTGCTTGAAGCAGCACTGCTGTTTCCCCTCATGGACACTGCACCAGGATGGCTCTCCTGGTCCACCTGGCTGGATCTGATAGGCGTGAGAGCAACACGAAGCCTTGAACTTGTTCTGCCTGCTCTGCCGTCACCTGGAAGCTGGTTAAGGCATGGCCATTGCCCAATGGTGCCTACAAGCTTGATGGGTTAAGTTCCTGTGCTTTCTTGTAGCAGGCATAGCCCACGTGCACTTCAGTGCAGCTTCTTCTGAAATGAGAAAGGACTGAAAATATGTAGGTTGTGAAAGGGAGCGTGGATTAGTGGGGAGAGCAGGGAGCAGGCAATTAGCAGGCAGGTTCCGTGCTCCTGCTTTGGCTGGAGCTGTTGTGAGAACTGGGGCCAGTGAATCATGGGCTGGTTGATCTAACTCTCTGTGACTCTCCATGACTTCATCAGTCACTGCTGTTTGAAACTCTGCTCCGGAGCCTGGCTAAAGGAGTGCCCCGGGGTTGGTTTAACTGTTTCGATTCTATTTACTTTGAAATGGACCCATTTTTTCCCACTATTTCCATTACATTTTTCTTTTCGGTACCTACCCGTGAAGAATTTTGTGCAGCACATTGCACAGTGGAAACACTTCAGTGCAAATAACTTCCTGATGCACGTGCAATTACAAAAGTGAAGTTCAAAACAAGAACAAAAGCATTGTGGAATACTGGGGAAAAAAAAGATTTAGAGGGGTTGCAATCTTGAACAAGAAGAGAATGAACAAGCAAAAAGGCTGCACAGCAATTTCAGACACAAACTTTCATTTTTTATTGAAGAATTTCAGTCGGTTCCACAGTGCATGCCTCAGTTTCCCTAATTGCTACATGGAGGTAGCAACCCAGACCTATTTTGCAAAGGTGTTGTCAAGTTTAATTTGCGAACCTTTGAAAAAGGCTCCGAGTTTTCAGATGAAAGGCACTGCAGATGCCAAACGTGGGTGTATCCTCTGAGTCAGAGGCACAGACATGGGCACGTCGTGTGATCGGCTTGGCGCAGCGCTAGATAGGAGAGACTGGTCCTCCTGGAGGAAATCTAGGGATGGTTGGTGCAAAAATCGTGGCTGATGGTGAAGTCATGCTGTAGAAATCAGAAGCCACCCTCTGGGAGGTGCAAAGAGGAATTTGCAATGGAAACATCCAGGCTGTACTTTACTTCAGGTCCCACATTGCCTGGAATACACATGTCTGTGCACATGAGTCTTCTAAATGTGGTTGGGGAGGGCAACACAAGCTGTCTGATGAGCCACCCTTTAACTACCAAACCACCCTACAGCTCCAGTGGTCCCCCTGTGAGTCCCAGGCAGACCCAGCCAGCGGTGGTGGTGGTTATGAGCACACCCCAAGGTTCAGGTGGGAACAGTGGACTTCCCAGCAAGGCCAGAAATACCAAGAGAGAGGTGGGCCCCAGCTGCAAACAATTTTTTGGCATGAAAGAGACGTGAAGTGCAGAGCAGTGATGGGGGAAAAGAGTGGGTTTGGGCTTTGCCTCCATAACAAAGCCACAGTGGCAGGACGTGTGGCAGCAGTGGTGATGCACCCAGCTCTTGCTGGTCACCTGTGGACTTGCCATGGTTGTGCCCAAGGTGCTGACACCACGCACGTGGGGTGCTGTGAGTGTGAGCTGAGGTTGGAAGGGTACCAGTGAAAGTGGCATTAGCAGTGGGGAATGTTCCTCATGCAGACGAGGGACATCCTTTCCTTCTTCCTGTGGGTTCAAGGGAGGCTCAGCCCAAACTCCTGGCAAACAGATTCCTCTTCAAGAAATCCAGTTTGTGCTTAGAATCATAGAATAGAATCACAGAATCACTGAGGTTGGAAGAGCCCTTCAAGC
>VZRW01005980.1:6817-33880 GCA_013398125.1 Aegotheles bennettii | reverse complement strand
ACTGACCCCAGCACTCGAGGTGCAGCCTCACCAGTGCCCAGCACAGGGGGACAATCCCTGCCCTGCTCCTGCTGCCCACCCTGTTCCTGATGCAGGCCAAGATGCCATTGGCCTCCTTGGCCACCTGGGCTTGGCCCCATTAGTGCAGCATCTGCACAAACCCCCTCCTCCTGTCTGACACAGACAATTTCACAGAATCCCAGAATCCTAGGGTTTGGAAGGGACCTCGAAAGCTCATCCAGTCCAACCCCCCTGCCAGAGCAGGGTCACCTAGAGTCCATCACACAGGAACGCATCCAGGCGGGGTTTGAATGTCTCCAGCCAAGGAGACTCCACAGCCTCTCTGGGCAGCCTGGTCCAGTGCTCTGGCACTCTCACAGGAAAGAAGTTCTTCCTGAGATTCACATGGAACCTCCTGTGCTCCAGTTTGCATTCATTTAAGCTGAGGATTCTCCAAAATTGAGCAAGGACAGCTGCCACCCAAGTTATTCAGAAGCCAAAGCAGGACCTGCAGCTCTATAGAACACAGCGACTGTCTGAGGGCTGAGAGCAGCCCATGTGAGCCAGGCTGGGGCAGCATTAGTGACAGGCATTGCACCACCTGACAGCTCAATCACGGCCGTACTTCACCAGTTCCGCAACAAACAGAGGAGCAAAAGCCATGGCTGGCATCAGGGAAGGTCAGGCACAGCCATAACCTGACTCCTTGGGGGTGCCAGTCTTGTACGTGCCCCTGCATGAACAGAAGAACCAGTAACAAACCTCCTGAGCCCAGCTCTTCCCGAGTCTGCCTGGAATAACTGGGTTAAACTCATTTATTCTGGATTTGCATCAGCAAAACTGAGATGGAAAAATTCAACCCTTAATCTCTTGGCTGCCTTACCTCCTCCAAACCCCTCACAAGGCATCAGGAAAACAAGAGAAACCAAGGCCTTCTTCCGAGTTAGACCTCTTCATATGGATGTTTTTTTGTTTCTTAAGTGCTGGAACAGCTCTGCTGAGCCTTTTCTGTACACGTGAGAACAGGTGCCTCCACCCTCCAGTATTTTTAATCACCTCCAGATCTGCAGGGCTGTTGATGGTGTGAAGATCAGCTCAGCCCAGGGAGCTGGGGGAAAGCCATACCTACATGTCAGCCAATCTCTTTCTTCTGTGAAATTTGTTTTTAAAAAATAGCATTGCCCTTTCTTATGGCAGAGAGTGACTTCTGACTCATGGAAGGCTGTAGTCTTATTAATAAAAAACTGTCCATTTCCCAACAATTATTATAAAAACCCCAAACCAGCTGGATACTGAATCATTTCTCATCTAGAGAGAGCCGTAACAACAAACAGGCAGTAAGAGGGGCTGGATCTATGCCCCAGGGGTCCTTGGCTGTGTTTCATTTGAAGAGAAAAGAATTTCTCTTTCCTTTTGTCTCATTTTGCACAGACAGAGCCCTTGGAAATCATCTCTAAGATGGGCCCTTCCTGGCTATCTCGTTCTCCTATCAGATCCAAAGCTCATGCTGTTCCTCTGGCTGCACCTCTGTTTCCTCCACACCTGAAAAAGAGCTGCAAAATGCAGACCTGGATTTTTCTTCCACTGCTTAGGACACTTCCAACAGGGGCTTTGTTACGGATTTCTAATGAGAAATGATCACATTCTCCAGCAACACCATCATGGCGTTCTGTGAGAATTAAATTAAGCACAGATTTTAGGCATGGTTAATTTACACCCTGGACATTAATCTCAGAGCAATCTCACTGAAATTCAGAGTATAATCTCTGCTAAATTGATATGATATGAGTGGAAGGTCAACCTCGTTCTCTTGAAGCTGATGAGATTCACCAATGCTTATAAAGAGCCTTTTCCTTCTGAAATCCTCTGTGATTCCACCAAGCTGAACATTTCCCAGCTAGTGGAACACAGCTAGTGGAAACAGACCTATTTTTAAAACTCTTCTTTCTTGCAAGAAATATTTTGGCCATCTAGCTGTAAAATATTTCCTCTTCCAGGTATGGCACAGGTGTGGCTCTCAGTTCACTGGACATTTATGAGCAGAGCTACATGAGGTGCACCCGAACCCTTATTTCAAGTGAGAACATGCAATGAAGTAGGCAATGGGGGGGTTGTTCTGTGAGTAACATCAGTGGAGATTGCATGGCCTGTGGAAAAAACAGGGCTAGCCAAGTTGTCCTGCAGGTCACCTGTGTTCTTCTGATATGTGGTTGTGCTATTTCCAGGTCTAGATGGATGAACCTTGCACAAGCCCAACATCAAAATCAAAATAAAGATAATCGGGTCTTTTAAAGCCAGTATTACCCATCCATTTCCCCTCCCTGTCCTACTGAACACAGTAAGCCCTCAGGGGAACCCAGTTTAAGAATGCTGTATTCTAGGCGTTCATTTTAATTACAACCATAATTACTCCTGTGCCTGCGTATGACCCAGTTAGCAAACCCACCTTTGGCATCTCATGGTCTCTCCGACCCTGCCCATCTCCACCAGGAGGTAACCTCAGCCCCTGGCAACAAGGAGCCAAATTATTTTTGAAACAAGCAGTCCAACTGGTTGCTACATCTTAATGAAATTGAGAAAAAAAAAGCCCCAACATTTCTATGTATATAAACAGCCCTTCCTCCCAAACCTGGTTAGACAAGAATGTTCCTGGGTGTGGACTGCCTTGTATAATTAACTGCACAGCTGTAGCTTCTGATCCCTGGTAACGTCTGTTCCTTTCTTTCCCCCTGCGTCTACCCAGCATAATCCAGGCGTTCTCCTCCTCCTCGCAGGAGCTCCAGGTGCGTCACTTGGGCAGGAACTTTCCTGGGTTTCACCTCCATTCCTCGCCGAGACAACGAGCGGGCAGACGTACCTGCTTGGTGGAGGGCTGAGAGACAGGAGCTGGAGGAAAGACCAAGCAGTGAAGCCAATTCGCCCTGTTTAGACGATGGAAACGGGGAGTGCGGCGAGGACAAATGGTACCACTGGGAAGCCAGAGGATGTGAAGAGTCCATCTGCCCCCAAAAAGGAAGAAGAAGTGAAGAAGACCACAAACGCTGTCGGAAGTGAGAAGGAACCTATGAAGGGCACCGGTGGTGGTGCTTTGGAGACAGGGCAAATCAAGAGCTCCCTCTTCTCTGGGAGTGACTGGAAGAGGCCCATCATTCAGTTTGTGGAGTCATCCGATGAGAAGAGGTCAACCTACTTCAGCATGGATTCGGCAGACTCAAAGAAGATGCAATATGCCAGTGGACAGATAGGAGACATGAGGAGGCCAGCCCTCTCCTTTGCAGAGAAAGGCGATCTCAGGAAGTCCCTCTTCTCCTTGGATTCCAAAAAGAGCTTCCTGCCTGGTGAAGGGGAAGGGAGAAAGTCATTGTTCTCTGGGGGGCAGATGGGGGACCTGAAGAAACCTTCCCTCCCTCTGGTAGAGACAGGGGACCTGAGAAGATCCACCTTCAATAAGCCTGACAGAACAGCTGGGTCACGGCCCAGGGTGAAGCTCGAGGATGTTCTGTGTGATTCCTGCATCGATAACAAGCAAAAGGCTGTGAAGTCCTGCTTGGTGTGCCAGGCTTCCTTCTGTGAGCTCCACCTCAAGCCCCATCTAGAGGGAGCAGCTTTCCGGGACCACCAGCTCCTGGACCCCATCAGGGACTTTGAAGCAAGAAAATGCCCTGTGCATGGGAAGACCATGGAGCTGTTCTGTCAGACAGACCAGATGTGCATCTGCTACCTCTGCATGTTCCAGGAGCACAAGAATCACAGCACGGTGACGGTGGAGATCGAGAAAGCAGGAAAAGAGGTAATGCTCTTCCTATTGCACATTCCCAGTCTTTCCAATGGACCTCAACAGTTACACCCCAGCTTTTGCTCTCCAGTCTGCAGCCTCTCTCCTAAAATCACGTCTGCAGTGTGATTCTGGGATGCAGGGTGGTGGGTGGGAAGCGTTCAGTGGAGAACTGGCACTGCCTGGGTTCCTCTGCAATGGGCTTGTTGCTGTCCTAATGGCTGGGTACAGCAGCATGAGCACTGCTGGTGTGTAGCAGACTGGGTTGGCGGGGTGGAGAACCTGGTTTCCACCCCTGGTTGCACCACGGGCTTTCAGCAGAAGCTGAATCAAAGCCCTACATGATAAGATTTCAAAGAAAGGTCTCAAGTTTTGACAGTGTTTGTCCAGTGTTACCCACAGCTAGGAAGGTGGGGCATTGCTCAGGTTCAGGACCTCCAGAGTACAGGTAGTCAGATCCTTGGCTGCTTATCTTACAACGAGGTTAATACTGGAAATTGCCAACTCAGCTAACTAGAGGGAGATTATGGGGTTTTGTTTTTCTTTTCTGTTATGGGTATAAAAGTGTCCAGCCACACCCATGGGAAGAGCCCTTCGAGGCTTAGATGAAGCAAAAACCCCAGTGCAAACACAAAGTATTATGATGTCCTCTGAAGTGTTGCTACAATAGGTTTAGAGGATGGAGATCTAAGGAGATGAGCCTGGTATGTGGAACAGGGCTCACTAATGAGAAGTCTTCCACCTTTGTTTGCTTAAGGTCTCATGCTGTTTGCTTTCTGGGTGGACGTGTGATTATTCCACTAGCTCTAGTGAAGATCAGTGTGCTCAGTGCAGAACATCCCCATAGTGAGAGCGTGTCCTGGCCTAGAGACCTTCTGATCTGAGCAGACAGGACAGAAGAGATTGCAGAGAGGAGAACCATGAGATGGTGAACTAAAACAATTTGCCTGGTGTCGCACAGACAGACCATGGCAGAGACAGGAAGGGCACCAAGATCTGCCAAATCCCAGTCTAAGCACAGCCCGAGCCAACGCTCTGGTGTGAGGAACATTCTTGAGTTACCTTGAACTTGGAAGAACAATTTAACTCTTTCTAAGGTGCTGGGAAGGTTTCTCTCATAAGCCTGGAAGATCATGTCATCTAGAGTTTATCTCTGTCTTCCTGGGCAGATTTTCAGTCTTCTGCAATGTCACCTCCAAGTCCCAGCCTTGCTGAAACCAGACAAGGTTTCTTCCATGTCTCAGCCAGTCTTTCTTAAAGAAACTCCTGCAGGGCTTGCTAGCCTGCTGTTTGCTTCCTAATTGCTTGTTCTTGTGTGTTTGAAGTCAGCTCTGAACTCTCATAAAGCTCTGCCTGGTGTCTGCCAGGTTGTCCAATCCTTCTCAGCTGTTTCTGCTGAGCAGAGGATCACCATGGCTCCCCGAGGAACCAAAGCTGGCCAGAGCCTTCCACCTGTGGTTGAATGGACCTACAACACCTTGCTTTTAGATACGCAACCATAGCTGGGCAGAGAAGACTTTACCTATGGATTAAATTAAATTATATATATATATATAAAAAATTATAAATTATATAAATTATATATATATATAAATTAAATGATGTTTGATTTCTTTCTCAGAGCCCTTGTGCCACTCGTTAGCTCCATGCTTTAGTTCCTGTACTGCCCTGTGCTGTTTCTGCTGCTGCTAAGCCTAAAGGATTCAGGGCTTTATCAAGATGAATCACATCCATGTGCAGGTTTCTCCTGACAGCAAGTTTTGATCGTGTTGTAACTTGAGTGAGTATTCACTCAGACAAAAACAATTAGCAGGATAGCTGTTGCTTACAAGTGTTTATTCCTAGCCCAGATTTTTTCACCACTGGTGGAGCCTCAGCAAGAACCACAAAGAGGAATGAACATTTCCCAGTCCCTGTGTGCACCCTCTCCTTTTCCAGCATTGCAAATCAGCCGAGCTGGATTATGACCACAAATTCAAAGTGGCAAAGTGTGGCTGGTGTTGCTGGAAAGAATAAGCAACAAATCCACATCAGGTCAACCCTGCCCCGTTTTCACATCTTGGCATCCAAGCAGCTCAAGGATGCCTCCAAATTTGCTAATTGGACTGGTGCACAGAATACAGCTGTGTCCAGACTGACCCTTTCTCCCAGTGGTGGTTGTCAAGGAACACTTGGTTTATCTGCGAGGATTCCCCAGTCCCTGGCTGTAATGTGACTCCAAGCCTGGAGAGGATTCCAGCAGAACTGGGGGGATTTCTGTACTGGTGCTTAAGCCCAACTGTCAATGTGGGTGCTCAGCAATCTGGTGGCACAGAACTGGCACGTACCAAGGTGTAATATGCTTGGTTTAGGTCCATCTATTTCTTTCATGTTGCAGAATTAATGCAGGTTACAGCCTCTTTCATGAGTTCCTCTTGCTCTAGGCCTGTGGGGGCTGTGCTTCAGTGTTGGGAAAGCAAGGGATAGCTTCAGATCCTTTGGAATTGGGTAACTCTGCTTGCTTCACAGTGCAGACACACACAGCACAGCTTAAGAGAAGAGGAATGCAAACGAGCCAGTAGAGAGACACCCACTAGTTAGAGCATTGAGCAAGTGGTGGAGAGCCCAAATCCCCCTGTCTGTGAGACACGGGGCGGACACAGCGGCCTCTTCCAGTCTTCAGGAGCCTGGGGTGGGAGTGCTGAGCAGACAGGAGTGAAAAGCTCAGGGGGTCCAACAGACACAACTCAGCACGGAAGGCAAAGACATTTTTTTTGAGTTTCCACCCAGTGGTACTTGTGTATTTTACCCAGCAAAACCTTAATGCCTTCCCCAGGGCCATTCTGCATTGGTTTCCTGCTACAGATTTAAAGGAAAAGCAACACCCCCACCAGAATCAGTGTAAGAAACAGCCAAGAAGGAGTCTGGGAACAACCAGACGCAGTTGAGAAGTGGGAATTGTCCACACCAGCAGAACCCTCTTGATTTATCAGCAGAACCAGAGCCTCCCCTTGAGACAGAATCCCTCGTTTTGAAGGGGGATCCTTGATTCCAGACCTGTTTTACGGGTCTGTTCTCCAAATGAGCCAGCTGCACACATGCCTGCCAGTCACAGCGCCGTAAATCACCCGGCATCACCACCCAGCGCCAGCCCCGGTGCTCAGCACGTCGGGTCAGTCCTGGGCAAAAACTCTTTGATTTAGATTTTTTTCTTTGATTTATATTTTATTTATATTTTTTTTCTTTAATTCTTTGCCTTGAGAGGAAAGTTCACATCGTGCAGCAGGTTTAGAGAGGCAGCAGGGAACTGTTGTGTAGGAACAGGAGCTGGGTGTTCCTTGTTTCGACTAAGCCACTTTGGAAAGGGGAGACTTCACAGAGTCTGAGCGAGGCTTTGAAGTCAACCAGAGGAGGATCCAGAGGGATTTCCACCTGAGCCCTCCTTGTGTTGCTATTCAGATGGCAAATAAGAGTGTAGCAATGTGCCAGGGGAAGGACCTTTAGCCTTCCCCACTGATGTTAGGGCACAACGTGGCTGTGAGACCTTATCTACACCAGTTGTGGTTGCTCTGTGGACGCAGCTTAGATGTTCTCTCCACAGAGGTGGTGTGGTTACTGCAGGACATCCTTCCGAGCTGGAAGGCTGTGGAAGCTGACCTGCAGCAAGTCGTGGTTTAGGCTAGGTTTGCCTGTTCACCTGCATTCTGCATTAATGCCTCTACAGCCCAGGAAACATCCACCAGTTTGCAGGTGAGGAATTCTCCTCAAATGGTGCAAAGCAGGGACCATTTCCTGGCCTCAGCTCGTGCAGTGACCACAGGCAGTCTTGCAGGATGCTGGCAGAGTCTGCAGAGGTTGTAGCCCACTGACACCCACCTCTGCTTAACAAAAGCAGATGGAAAAATGCCATGGCAAACCCAGCAGAAATGGCTCAGTTTGCCCATTTCTCAGCCGTGCCATTTCCAATAGAGGGCCTGCAATGGGACAACTAATTAAACACTTCTTCTCTAGCTTCATTATTGGTTGCTGCTGTCAGGTAATGAGCACAGCTCTTCAGGCTGGTGACACAGGGGTGTTCCCCGACTCAAGGACTGGGTTCCCAGAGCATTAGGACATGATGATGCTTGCATTGCTGCCTTGCAAAAATGAGTTGCATCATGATGCAAGAGTCATAATCTCACATCTCCAGGTCCTTTACTTGAAGGGCTGGGTTCAATTGTGGATGTTTAGATGTACACTCTGAACTTTCACTTAGGCCCCTTGGCTGTCCTAATTAGCTAAGACTCTACTAGGAGGTCCTTCTTTAGCTCAAAGTCTCCCAGTGCCAGCGTTTCTCAACTTCTTGTAGTCAAACTGGACAGTCTAAACCTGTATTCCCTGGATCATCTTCACTCTTACTGCCATTTCTGCACTATAGGAACCCCCCCACAAGGTGTGGAGCTGCTGTATTATCTTTCACTAAGGCCTCCTGAACCCCAAGTCTCCCCCAACGGGTTTGTTCTGGGTGGTCCATCACGCAAGATGATCAGGGATTGTTGACCCTGGAAAATCTGAGAAATATGAAGAAAGCTAAGAGAGAAGTTTCTTCATAGGGAGTGAAGCTGAGAAGATGACTGCTCCTAGTGCCTGTAAATGTAACAGGACATAGGTGGACAGCTAAAGCAATCTTCCAGCCAACCCCAGACCCAACACCCTTAAAAACATCATGAAATCACCTCTGCTGCTCCCCTTACGTTGTGGTCCATCTCTGGAGCACCTCCACCTTCTTGTGCACATGGCACCAGTCCTTGTGCTATTCTGCAGTCTTCCTGGATATGTTTTTAACATTTTTTTCTATAGTAAAACTAGTTTTAGTGTTTGTAGAACGTAACACTTCCCTTCACCTCCCTTGCCTTTGCTGGTGTCTGCGTTCGTGTTTCCTTCTGCCTCAGGATGGGCGTTTTTAACCCAAGCCGAACCTGGATGACTGTGGTGTGGGATTTGCATTTGGGCTCTTGGAACCATCTCTCTAATTTCCATTTGCAAATCACAATTCTCACTCTAAATAGTAGTGTGGGGCTGCTCTTAAATGGTTGTTCCATCCCATCCCAGAGGCACCCAAACTACCTTTCTGGGTGAAGAGATACTGCGACAAGCTATTAAGAGTTAGCTATCACTTCTGAGCAAGTTATGGTTTGCAAAATTCCTTTGAGATCCATCTTGATTAAAAAGTACTAAAAAAGTACAATATTGGATGGGGCTTTGAGCAACCTGGTCTAGTGGGAGATGTCCCTGCTATAGGTGGGTTGAAACTAAATGGTCTTTAAGGTCCCTTCCACCCAAACCATTCTGATTCTATGATTCAATGGCCATCGAGCCATCACCTGATTTTTTTTCCTTTTACCTTTCTTTTCAAACCCCCGGTGTTTGGGAGTGTCTGCATGGCTGTGAAAGGTCAGCTTTTCTCATAAAGAATCCCACCAGTCCCTCTCATTATGATTTCACTCACATTCTTTGTCATAAGAACGCCCCGATGTTTAGGGATGAGGAGGGGAACAAGACCTCCCATTGCTCAGGAGATGTGTTTTTTAGTTTGGTAACAATTAATGCCATCTGGATGTAGGTCTCTGGCTCAAGGAGATGATTTACACTGCAGTGTAATTTTTCACACTGGTCACTGCAGTGCGATGGATGTTCTGGATCTGAATTGCTTTTATCTCATTGCATTTCCCTGCTGTGCAGAGATGGTTGCACACCTTTGGGTCTTGATGCAGAGGACATCTCACAGTGCAGATGAGCATGCATTCCTCCAAGTCACTGTCTTGAAAACGTGAAAACTGTAGGATTAAGCTCATGCCTGCACTCTCTTGAGCAGTAGTAGTGAATTTTCTCATTGTGAAACCCATATTGGTCCCTGATGATCCTCTACCACAAAACCCTTCCACGTCTGCTCTGAACCCCTGTAGAATATGAGCTCATGACTGCATTCAGTTGACTAGAGAAGGCTGTCAGGGTGTCTGGATAATATTTAGAGGGCCAGTGCACTGCTGACTCTCAACAAGGTCGATTACAATGACAATGTGAGGACTCAGCTCTTCTGGCACTGAGATACCTTCAAGTACATTTGCCTTCTCTGTTCCCCCTTTATTCTGTTTTATAAGGCAATAAAACAACTATCAAATAGTTTTCCCTCTATAAATAGAACTTTTCTAAATTGGAACAGCTAGAGTCAATGGCTCTCTGATGCAGCTGTGCTTGATTCAAGCTCAAGAGGATGTTCAGACACTACAGTGACTGGCACCAAGACAAGAGCAGAGATGGGCTGGTGTCCTTGGTCTGAGCTGGTTGACAGTTTGTTGTCTGCTCTTCATCGTGTGATGCTCTTTTCTACTCCTTGAATGGGGAATTGAAAACATTTAAAATTCCACCCTGAGGGCTACTACGATCGCAAGGGAAGACCCTGGTTTTCATGTTGTGTTATGGTCTTGGATGGGCAGCAAAGCAGTGGGAGCTACACCTTGTGTTTTACCAGCAGGGAGCTCTCACTGTGTTGGTTGCTGATTTAACCATCCCTCATCTCCTCTGCCTCTAACTGTTAGCCTAAAATGTAAGTGGTTTTGGGTAACACAACCATTTGCCAAAGGCTCTCACATGAACTGCAGGTTCTCAGAACTTCTCAGCTGTGGAATACAGGTCATAGTTCCTAACCAGCTCTGGGGATGTGTGTCCCATAGTCAGACAGCCTGTAGTTACAGTTGTGCTGTGACCAACTGTGCACACATGAAACACAGAAAGATCTTGAAATGTGTAAACAAAGGCTTTGTCATGATCCGTTGGGCAGGGACGTGGTGGATATGAACGGCCAAGGGAGGGGTTGACCAGAGTTAACGGCACCAGGCGTTATTAAGCACTCAGGTCCTGGGCTGCTCCAGAGACAGGTTATGCACACCAACCAGCATGTTCCCCCAGCACATGGCTGCCTGGTCCTTCACAGGCTCCAGGTCCATGGACTGCCTTGCATGCGAATGTCTGCTCTGAGCTCCTCTGGGAAGCCAGTGCTAAACGAAATGCAAATGAATCCCCGTGAAGTTGCTGATCTAAGCCAAGCATGGCTGACTACACCTCCTCCCTCCTCCTTTTGTGTTGTTTTTTTTTTTTCCAAGCATTCCCCAGCTTCATCATAACATGAAAGCTCTCAATTCAGAGCAAATTAATCCACAATCCTGTCTAAACAGAATTCCCGCCGGAGGCATCGTCCTCTTGTTGCAACACTCGTCCAACGTCATTCCGTAATTACATGAAAACTGTTATTGCTGCCCAGGCACACCCTGGGATGGGCCCTTCACTGCATACACAGCTGAATTTTGAAACAGGCCTCTTCCCCCTCCAGCTAATGACTCCAACGTGATTAAAAGCGGCACCATGACAGTAGCCTGCTAGGTGGGTGCTCCCGCTGCCGTCTTTGCTGAGAGAGCTGAATCTCTTGACCCAAGCCAGGAGCTCTGGGATCTTGTCCAGTGTCAGCACATGATCTCCATTTCAAGCCGTGCCAGGAACCGGTGCCTCCCAGCTGTTTGTGTTCAGGGCCGAATGCCTGAGTGGCAGCGCGGTGCTCTTTGAAGTCGGCCACCCTGAGCCCCGGCTCACCAGACTCCCCTCTTCCCACAGGCCGAGCTGTCGCTGCAGAAGGAGCAGTTGCAGCTGAAGATCATCGAGGTAGAAGATGAAGTGGACAAGTGGCAGAAGGAGAGGGACCGTATCAAGGTGTGTATGGGGTATTAAGTCCACTTCTGTTTCTCCTGTCCTTGCCACCTCCCTTTCTTTCCACTCTCTCACCTCCCTCTCCTCCTTGTCTCAGCTCCTCTGCCATACCCAGCTCTTACTCACTCCATTCCTCACCCCATGTCTATCTCATCACTCTCCCAAACTCACCTGTGCCAAACCTTGGAAACAACAGCTCTTGCTGCAGTCCTCTTGCGACAGACCCTGCAGGAGATCAAGGAGAGGCAGCACAGCCTTGTTACAAAACCATCCAAGCCACCTCCCTGCCTTGGGTCCCTTCTTGTTCTCCAATAACCGGTGGCCAGGCTGAGCAGAAACAAAGGGGTGCTGCTTTTTTCCCTGCCAGACCACACACAGAAATAAACTCCAGCAGGGCTCTGGGTTGCCCGAGCAGAGATAAGGCAGCAGGAACAGATGTGGTTACACCAACAAACATCTTATTTCCATGCTGACACAGGGCTCCTTTATGATCCTTTCACCACTCTAAAGGTTAGAACATAGCAATGGTGTTTTTTTTTTTCATTTATACCCTAACTGAACAGAGCAGTGAAAACACTATTTGGAGACACCCCAGCAAATTTGCATAATATTAATACACAAAGCCATTCTTCTCCCTTTCATGTGGTACACACACATTGGCTTGCTGGTTCTGCCTTTATTATTACCATGATTATGACTATTATTGGAAATCTGACCTAGAAATTTTAACTCTTAATATAGTTACATCCACAGAGGAATATTTCAGGAGGACCTAGAGGGTAGATTTGTGAAAAGGGTTTCAGCACCTTTTATCCTTTTAAACTTTGGGAATTCCATCCTCAAGTCCTTGAGGAGTCAGAGCCAGGATTTAGAAGGGTAAACAGTGTTTTTAAACATCACCTAAGTTCATGAATTGAAATAAAAGCTATGCCCTTATAATCAGGAAGACAGCATGCCCTGTGAATTACACACACACAATTATTGAAGAACAAGCCTTGGCACAACTCCTCTGGTGCTAAGACTTCCATACCTAGAGTCTCCACCGTCTCACTCTAAATGCTGAGGATGCTTGGACATATCCCCCTCTGTATCCCTCTTTTAGCAAGTGACTCCTTGAGAAGTTTCATGTCTTTTTTCTCCTGCGTCTTTCCTGCTGCCTCCCCTTTGCCCCTTCCCCGGACAGAACTACACCACCAACGAGAAAGCCACGGTGGACCAGCATTTCAAAGAGCTGATCCGTGACCTAGAGAGGCAGAGGGATGAAGTGAAGGCTGCTCTGGACCAGAGGGAAAAGATTGCATCAGAGAATGTGAAAGAAATCGTGGATGAGCTGGAAGAGAGGGCAAAGCTTCTGAGGGAAGACAAGGAGAACAGGGAGCAGATCCACCAGATCAGTGACTCCGTGCTCTTCCTGCAGGTAACCGAGATCTCATTTTCTGATCCTTTTCTCTCATGAGGACAGAATTTACCCCAAAGACACCACGTTGGTGCAAGATGCATTAATCTTCTCGTGTTTAATGCACGTGTATGGCAAGAACCAGCCCTGACATTTAAAGCTGTCTCTGCTCTGGTAGGTCAAGAACAAACTTGGGCTTGTCATCACCTGATTTCTTGTAGATTGCTACAAGCTCATGGGCAGAACATTTGTCTGTCTCCTCCATCTCACTGTTCTCCTTTGCACTTCACACTATTTGGAATCTAACATTAGCCCATTCCCTAGGATCCAGCTTCTTATGTTCCTCAGTAACCTCTCCTCCCTTCTTCCCGACAGGAGTTTGGGGCTTTGATGCGGAATTACGTCCCCCCTCCATCTCTCCCAACATACAGTGTGCTGCTTGAAGGGGAGAGCATGAGCCCATCTATGGGACTCCTCCGAGATGACCTCCTAAACGTCTGCATGAGGCACGTGGAGAAGATCTGCAAGGCCGACCTTGGCCGCAACTTCATAGAGAGGAACCACATGGAGAATGGTAGAGTATCTGAGATGTCCCCCTTCCCTCCCTGGGCAAAGCCTAGCTCAAAGGAGATGAAGTGTGGTCAGTGTGCTCTCACGGAGCAGAAAATAAGCAAGGACCTAAGCAAAGTGGGGGAGATGCTATCTGTAGCTGAAACTCATTCTGGAACATCAGAGCCATCCTACCAGACCTGTGTGGGGCTAAAACCAGTTGAGCTGCCAGGGGTTTGATGTGTCTCGTATGTAGGGGACCCAGGGGTCCAAACTCACCCAGCTTCCCTGGGTGCTGTTTTACATTATGGCTTCTCAGTGTTTAATTGGATCAGCCACGTCCCGTGTGGGACTTGAGAGCACCACTTCTCATGGGCCTTGGGAACAGTGACCCTTCCCTCCTGCAAGAGGCCAGCAGGGACACTCTGCTTGTGCCAGGCTCCAGGGCACTAGAATGGAACTCCACAGCTGAGGTTCACTTCCCAGATCTCCCACAACCAACCTTTGTAACCTTGGCCAGGTTACTTAATCCCATAAATGACCTCTTGCACTAAGATAATAGGGACTGGGATTAATTGTTATCTCACCAGGCTGCTACAAGGATATAATCTATTAATAATCGTGGAACCTCAGATACCAGAACAATAAAGGTGAAGAAGCTGGATAGGTAACATGAGGATAAATTGCACCCTGCTGTCCAGGAGGACACGTGGCTTGAGAAGATGCAGGAATAACCTCAAGTCCATACATACAACACAAGCAGCTGAGGAACTCTGCTGCAAATCTGGAAGATCACTGTTATTGGATAAAGGTTGGACTTGGTGACCCTGGAGGTCCCTTCCAACCATAATGATTCTATGATTCTATTTCACTCAGGTTCACAGGACTTACTAGACAGTCCTCACATATTAATACATCACCTCTATTCCTGGGAAGCAGCCATGCAAATCATTCCAACGTCCTTCCAGAAAGGACAGATCCACATTACAAGCTGATACAATAAAGGAGGAGGGGGAAAAAACAGCCAAAGAAACCCCCAAGCCCCCAAACCAATAATCCAGGCAAAAAGCAGCCCATTGAAAAGATGCACAGAGGTCAGAACAACGTGAGTCTGGTTATTGGTCAGCAGATGTTCTTCAGAGGCTGGGTTTTGTGAGTCAGCCCCTTTGGCATCCACAATCTAGAGCAGTACGAATGAAAGTGCCATGGCACCAGAGTACTTCTAGATCTGTAATGAGAACCACTAGTACTCAGTGGTCAAGTGGTCAAGTGGTACAAGTGTCAGCCTGTTGCCTTCCTACACTACAGAGAGAAAGTCCTGGGCCCCAAGGAGCCTGGCTGCAAAGAGTTTAATTAATGAATGTTTATCTAGAGCCATCATTCTCCATTAGAAAGGAATTAGATGGACCAGGTACTTCTGGTTCAGAGAACCAACCTCTCAGAAAAATCAGGAATCACATTCAAAGTGCTCACAAGAGCCAGATTTTTAAACTCTCCTTGCCCTTAAAGTCACACCAAGAAATGAACTTTATTTGTCTTCCACCACGTACCTGGGCAGACCCTCAGCTGAGGTTTGCTGAGGAATTTGGCTGTGACTTAATGCAAGTAAATGACAGGCAGCTCAGATCCAAAAATCACCTTTGTACATTCTTCTTTTGAATCCTTTGCTCAGCCAGAGGTTTGCAGGACGCCCAGACTCTGGGTGGCACAATGCCAGAGGGGTTTTGGGTGCCTGACGACTCACGGCACTTCTGAGAGCTGGATGAGTGGCACAAAAGCACTTTGCAGCCACATCACCATTACTTCCCAAGTTACCTTCCTTCTCCTGAGCTGTTTTTTGCCAATCCTGAAGCAAAAACATCTATTATTTTTTATGTTGTATTTTATTTGCCCAGGGAGGTGGTGGAGTCACCATCCCTGGGGGTGTTCAAAAAACGGGTTGATGAGGCACTTGAGGTCTGATGGTCTAATGGTCAGGAATATGATGGGATAAAGGTTGGACTTGGTGACCCTGGAGGTCCCTTCCAACCATAATGATTCTATGATTCTATGATTCTATTTTCCCTGGCCATTTGTACAACCCAACAGGAGTATGTGCGTGTCCAGTTCTAGTAGCTCTGGATAAAGATTGACTTCTAATTAGAGTGCCCTCCATGTTACTGATGCCAGGAGTCCTCAATGGTCCTTGAAATCCGTGGGATTCAAGTGCCAAAACATTTCTGAGCAGGGCAAAAATTTATTGCCAGAAACCTGGGCACTTTCGGGAGCTTTACTAGGGGTTTAATGGCCACAGCTTGGAGTCTGCCACTGGAGAAGAGCAGTGGCACCCACTGCTCTGGGAGGTGTTATTTAAGGTGAGTTTCAGAAACCTCAGAGCTTTCCATTTTCCAGACCATGCTTGAAAGAGGACAGCACTCTGCATCTAGTGACTGCGAGGGAACAACTGCACAATTACTTAACGGGTTTAATTAACGCAGACTCCCCTTGAGTCACTGCAACAGATTCATTTGCAGCTGGCTTGATCTTCTGGTGTAAAAAGCTTCCCAGGAAGAATTATTGTATTAATGGGTTGAAACCTGCTTAATAGCAGACTCCAAAGGGAATTCACTTTCTTTTAGTTGTCATAACAGGTACTTAGGAGTGTGGTGATGAGACAAATAATCAGAGAGCATCCAGGGAGTTTAAATAACACAGGAATTAATTGGAGGAGTAATGTCTGAGTATGTTCAGTGACTTAAGGAGCAAAGAATGGAACTATTTAAACATGGGAACCAAATTTACCCCCTTGCAGAGAACTAGAGGTCTATATAACACTCGAGGCCTTAAAATAAAGTATTTTTATGAGCAACTGTACCAATAGAGCATCATTTCCCATGGATCAGTGCTGGAAAACCAACACCAGGCTGGGTAATACCTGGCAAAAGGGTTTTTTGCACAAAGCCTGAACCAAACTCCCTTGTCCGAGAGCCCAGGAAGCCTGAGATGTCCACAAGTCAGGTTTAGCATCTTCAAAAATGGAACAATCCAACACACTGAGCCCTCCCAACACTGGCTTTCCCCAGCCTTGCCATACTTGCAGGTCAAGATCTGCTGGTGGAAAGCCAGCTCTGCACACAAGTTAAACACACAAAAGAAGCCAAACCCAAACCACTGCTTTTGAAGTGGGGTGCATTTTTAGCCACACAGGAGTATTTTGGGAGGAAAATGCCTCGAGTGTCCCTGTGGCTTTTCAGGAGATAGTGTATCTACTGAATGGCCAAATGCTTCAGCTGGGCTGTGCTCCAAGGAACTGTATTCTCTATTCTAGGTGACCCTGCTCTGGCAGGGGGGTTGGACTGGATGAGCTTTCGAGGTCCCTTCAAACCCCTAGGATTCTGGGATTCTGGGATTCTGTGAACTTTCTCTTGATCAGAGCTGAACCTGGCACTGCTCTACCTCCCGGGCCAGAGTGCCAGGGAGGGATCACAAAAACAGAAGACCTTGTTTTCAAAGAGCAGAACCATCTCTCCCGCAGCACTTTGAGGATGCAATTCCAGTGTTGTCCCCTTCCCGCTCCTCCTGTCCCTTTCAAGGCCACCCAAGTGCCCCCTCCAGCTCACCCCCTGCTCTGCTCCTCCAGGTGACCACCGGTACATGATGAACAACTATGAGTGGAACCAGCCTGACAACTTGAAGAGATTTTCCATGTTCCTGTCTCCCAAAGGTACGGCACCCGAATGGTGGTCAGGTTTCCTCCAAACACAGCATAGGAAAGGAACTTCATTCATGATTTGCCCCAAAATTTGCTTTCCCTCATATTTCCTGCTGTCCCCTGGAGAAGATCTGTCCCTCTGCATTTATGTCAGGTCTTCTCTTCCAGCCCACAAAGCTTTGAGAAGTTTTGGCTTTTTCCAACTCAAACAAGGCAGCAAAGGTTTCCAACTCCATGGAGGAGAGCTGCAGCAACCAAACTCTTCCAGGGGTGTAGTTTGTGAATAGTGTGAGGTGAATTGAATTGAATTGAATTGAATTGAATTGAATTGAATTGAATTGAAGTGAGTGTTATGCTCCACCAGAAGCTCACTGCACTGTGCATCACATGGGAAAGCTACACTAGGCTTGCTCTTCATTAGGGTTTTACTGTCACCAGCAAACATACTTCTTCCCTACAGGGGAAGGATAGAAGGAGCGAGGGATGTGTCCTAAAGAAGGAAGGGTCTGGGTTTCCTCTCGGAGCTCTGGCACTGGCAACAGCAGCCCTGGTGATGTCCCAGTGGATGAGTCCTTGGAGTGAATGAGTGTTCTCCACACACCCAGCTGTAAAATGGCAGTTGTCTGTTTATAAATCAGCGTGAGGACCCCCAGAATGAGAAGCAGAGAGTGCTAAAACCCAGGCAGGACAATGCCTGTAGAAACAGAAGAACAGAAAGGGTAGCACAAAATAAGTACCCAAATTTCCTCCAGTCCCCAGAGAGCAAGTCCCTGCCTGGATTTGCCAGATGTTTGCAGCTGCTGTTCTGCAAAGCCAGGTGGAGAAAGGATACACCAGTAACCAGCAGTGGTGGTCCCAGAAGGTGTATCTGAAGTGTGATGGTGCCTGCTCTGCTGTTAGGGTTCCGTGGGGATAAGGCACATCCCAACATTGAGCCCTTTGTCTGGATTTCTTTCCACTTTGCCCTTCTCATTGCTGTGCTGTCAGGTATAAACACGTGTTCTGCTAGGCAGAGACCACAGTCCCAGCCCCACATCCAAAACCATCTTCAGTCTTAAGGGATGGTGCCTGGACCATCTGGAGGATCGACTGCTGAGACCTGGGAGCAGGGGCTGTATGGCTGCCAGCTGGGATCCAGCATCCCAGCCTCCTGAAAAATGTGCTGAGAGACAGGAGGGATCAACAGGGTCTGCTAGATGCAGGGTTTCTCATTTAATGCTTTTATTGAAGCTGATGGGAGCACTTGCTGGACACAGCCAGCTACAGGGCAGTGTCAGGGTTCTACAGCAGCTTCCTGCAATGGGCTTTTGAATACACAAATACTGGGGGAGTGTTTGTTCCACCTTCACATCTACATTTCCTCGGGAGCACCGACATGTTCCCTTCCCTTCATTCTGTATTTTCAACCAACAGAGTCACTTTGCCCAAGGGAATTAAGCACATGATAACACACAGCCTCTGCTGGGGATTGAACAGCACTGGGTTCTCCACCAGGGCGAGAGAAACCAGCTGCTGAAACACCACCGATGGGGACTTTGGGGACAGGATGAATCAGCAGGCAAAGCAGGAGACGTGACCCACTTAGCTTGCATGCTGGCTAGCAAAGGATTGTCCATGAATAATGCAACATGGCCATAACCATTTAGCTCTCTGGATCTGGCTGTGCCCGATCACTGTGTCATGCAAAAGCCCAGCTCTGCTTCCAATTGCATCTTTTCTAAGGAATTCCATAAAATGGGGGGAAAAAAAAAAGAGGACCACCCTTTGCATTGCATAATATGCACAGCATCCTTGGATATCTCATGATAGTTCCGTAGCACACCCTGTTTCATGCTAGGTTGGGTCACTGCAAGCTCTGTCTGAGGCCAGAGCAGCCAGACTGGCTGCTGCATTAAGGGAAGCTGCCCGAGCAGTGCTCTGTGCTAAATGCAGTGGCCCACACTAAAAAAGTGCTTGGATTTGAGCTGAACCCATGGGGTTTACACACTGCTCAAATTCCAGGAGCCTCCCAGTGCTCTGGTCATTCAAGGCAGCATCACAGAGCATCTGCCCGCAGGGATAACGTGATGAGGCAGAAGGGAGACACCAAAGGCTTCAAATGCTGCCTGAAAGAAAGAGGAACAATCTGCTCAACCACCTGACACTCCTTTCTCTCCTCTTCCACTGAGCTTTCTCCTCCTGATGCTGCAAACAGTTTGGCCAAAGCCAGGAGGGGGTTGGAAAGATCCCCTGGTGCCTTTGGAAGTCTTTGGATGGGAAGTAGAAGGGACTCAGCACACGTGGGGAGAGGGAACCACTGAAGTACAAACACTGCTTAAATAGAAAACAGCCCACGGGATGGCAGCAGAGCAGCTCAAAGTGTTCATCATTCTTGTGCTCTCCTGGGAGTCCAGGATCTCACTAAAGGGGTACAACAGTCTGGAGCAGAGGAGGCTCAGGGGGGGCCTCATGGCTCTCTCCAGCTCCCTGAGAGGAGGTTGGGGTGAGGGGGGGGTCGGTCTCTTCTGCCGTGCCCACAGGGAAAGGACGAGAGGGAACAGCCTGAAATTGCAGCAGGGGAGATTCAGGTTGGCCATGAGGGACAATTCCTTCCCTGGGAGGGNTGTGGATGAGTGGGGATGGAGGTGGGGGTTGGACTGGGTGAGCTTGAAGGGCTCTTCCAACCTCGATGGTTTGATGATTCTATGAACAGCACCAGCCTGCATCACAGCATGATGTCCTAGTGAAACCCTGGAGCATGTGGCTGCCACAGTGGCTGAGAACGTGTGCCTGAGCCAGACAAGTTCCTCTGCTTGTGTCTCTGGAGCTCTGGATCCAAGCCTCTGCCTGGAGGTCTCTTTGCAGAATAGTCATGTTGGGCAGACAGACCTGAGCTGGCAATTTAATGCAGCCCAAGCCAGCTCGGTGGCAGTGAGAGCACTTTGTTCTCTAAATGAGAAGTCTGCTCACCAGTCCCTAGAACCCAGAGAATAAAGCCCAGGCTTTCCCCTACTCCCTGCACCCAGATTTCTGGTTTGGGGCTGCTTCCAAATTGGTGGGGACTGCTTCATAGAGCAACGCCAGGCACTTTGAGCCAGCTCATCAGGAGCCGACTGCTGAACTGGATGCTCTTGTTTTACAGCCAATTTCAACCCACGATCATGGGAATTTTCCTCCTTCCAAGCGACCGAGGAAACACTTGGTACGGGTAATTCCGACTTCAGTTTGAAAGGATCTAACCCCCCGTGCCACAGCTTTCCAGCTGGCTAACCAACCTCCTCTGCTTCCCCTCTCCCTGTGCTGTCCCCTGCCAGTCACTGTGTCACAGAGCCAGCTCCCAGTGGGGTACACCCAGACCCAGGGTGCTCTCTAGGTGCTGTGTGAGCAGGAGGGAAGGGCATTTGTGGTTCTCCTTGTTCAGACAGTGAAAGAACAAGATGGTAAACTTGGTAAAAGTTTAAAGATGGTAAAAGTTTAAAGATGGTAAAAGTTTAACGATGGTGAAAGATGGTAAAAAATAGGTGTCAATGTGTAGAATCCCAAGATAGGGAACCAGCTGCAGGTGGCAGGAGTGTTCAGGTCACACCAGGCAGCCTGTGGGATCTGTGGCAGGACCAGGCATGGATTGCAAACACCCTCAGGCAGTGTCAGCAGCACCAGGCTGCTCTCCTCCAGCACACACACAACCTTTGCTGAGCTCATGAGCTCTCAGACAGAGCCTGCCCGGCGTTCACTGTCTGCATGTGCTCAGCACAAGGGGAAGGGGCAGAACCAGCAGAACCAAGTCGCGCCTTTGCTCCCCTCACCCCCACCCTTCCTTTTTCTCCCTGTATTTTCTTACTCTGCTTTGTACCTGCTCACAGGGTCCTGCCTTTCCTTTCCCTCAGGAGCAGCCCACAAGCCCTCAGGGATGCTCTGTCTGGGGGAGCTCCAGTGACTCACAGCCATCCCAGAGTCCTCCCTTGCTTCCCACACCATGTCAGGGCTGTGCCCCTCTCACATCTCAGATTCACCCTGGCTGCCAGGGCCTGACCCCGAGGAGGCCAGGAGGAGAAGCCTTGCTTTAATTCCAGTGGGCTTTGGATACAGGCTCAGTGCTGGGAGGCAGGGGAGCTCTGGCAGATACCCCCTGTGCCACGTTACTCCCATCCCCAGAGATGCATCCACCCACGAGAACCTCCTGCTGCTCGGCCACTGCTGGTCTGGGTCTGCTGGGAGAAAGGGTCTGGGTCTGTTAGGACAAAGGGTCTGGATCTGCTGGGGGAAAGGGTCTGGATCGTCCAGGAGAAAGAGTCTGGGTCTGTTAGGAGAAAGGGTCTGGATCTGCTGGGGGAAAGGGTCTGGGTCTGCCAGGAGCAAGGGTCTGGGTCTGCCAGGAGAAAGGGTCTGGATCTGCTGGGGGAAAGGGTCTGGGTCTGCCAGGAGCAAGGGTCTGGGTCTGCCAGGAGAAAGGGTCTGGATCTGCTGGGGGAAAGGGTCTTCCTTGCCTGCCTGGAGCACTGGGATCTCCTCACACACTCACACACCGAGACCCCCCAGCTGACTGCTCCCATCCACCTTCTCTCACCAAGAGAAGAGGCACAAAGCTCTTCAGTTCCCATCTCCCCCGCAGCTGGTTGGAGGTAGTTTTACAGGGTGTGTTTGGAAATGCTTCTTCCCTGCAGCACGCAACACCACAAGTAACACAACCTCTTGTGTCTTCCAGTGGGCAATGGCACCAAGCTGCCTTTTCAGTTCTCCTCGGTGGGACAGAATCCGCCCGGTGACTTCAGCAAACAGTCTGATGGGAGCCTCTTCACCAAGACCGGTACTAGGCATTGAGTTTTTCCCCTTCCTCCTGCCCCTTTTTAGGTGATAAGGCATTTAATCCTCTGCTTGTTCCTCCAGAGAAGGCCTGCAGCAGTCCTGCACCCAACCCGTACCTGCTGCCCTGACCATCAATGTCCTGGCCACACAAAGGTTCACACGAGTGGCTCAACTCTGCTGAACCAGGGCAGCAGGAGCTGATTAACGTGCTAAAAAAGTCATTAAAAAGTTACACCTTGTGCATAGTTGAAGGGGTTTTAAATTTCGAGATAAGAACCATGGAGGGTGTTAGAGGGGTAGAGGCCAGGGAGAGAAAAACACCAGGAAATCTGGGACGTGGACCTGTTGGAATGAGTCCAAAGGGCCACAAAAATGCTCAGTGTCCTGGGACATCTTTCCTGTGAGGAGAGGCTGAGAGAGCTGGGGGTTGTTCAGCCTGGAGAAGGTTCCAAGGACACCTCATTGCTCCTTTCAATACCTAAAGGGGGCTCATGAGAAGGATGGGGAGAGGCTTTTTAGCAGAGCCTGTTGTGATAGGACAAGGGGTAATGGTTTTGAACTGAAGGAGGAGAGGTTAAGGTTGGATATAAGGAAGTTTTTCACCATGAGGGTGGTGAGACACTGTCCCAGGGTGCCCAGGGAGGTGGTGGATTCCCTGTACCTGGAGATGTTCAAAGCCAGGTTGGATGGGGCCTTGAGCCACCTGGTCTAGTGGGGGATGTCCTTGCCCATGGCAGGGGGATGGGACTGGATACCTTTAAGGTCCTGTCCAACTCAGGCTATTCTGTGACTCTGAAATTATGTTCATGGCCATTTACCCCTTCAGCTTCATCAGGGTTTTCAAACTGCTGTAGCCCTGAAAGAACAACAGCCACTGAGCACAGCCTTTAAAAACACGTGCAGTAGCTGCCTGTCCTCTGAACCAGAACCCCCTTCACCATCTCACAATCCTCCTTGGAGTACCCACTAGTCCAAGGGCACCAGTAGCACAACCCAAGAGCATCAGCACCTGCCAAGCAGAGTCAGGTCATGGAATAGAATCACAGAATCATAGAATCTCAGAATCATTATGGTTGGAAGGGACCTCCAGGGTCATCAAGTCCAACCTTTATCCCATCGTATTCCTGACCATCAGACCATCAGACCATGGCCTCAAGTGCCTCATCAACCCATTTGTTGAACACCCCCAGGGACGGTGACTCCACCACCTCCCTGGGCAGCCCATTCCAGTGCCCAACCACCCTCCCAGGAAAGAACTTCTTCCTAATTCCAACCTAAACTTCCCCTGATGGAACTTGAGGCCATTTCCTCTCGTCCTGTCATCAGCAACTGGGGAGAAGAGACCAACACCAGCCTCACTACAACCTCCCTTTAGGTAGCTGTAGAGGGCAATAAGGTCTCCTCTCAGTCTCCTCTTCTCCAGGCTCCATAACCCCAGTTCCCTCAGCCAGCCTTAATCACTTGGTGAAGGGGGGTGATGGGGGCTGCCCGACACCACTGAAGCTGTTGTGATCCAGAGGCATCATTTCTGTACCAGAACCAGGCTGGTGCAGTGTCAGGGGGTTGGGGCTCATCATGTTGCCCAAGGTACTGTCATTAACTCCTGACGTAGAAGCCCTCGGCTCTTTGCACTCATTAAGTAGCCCAGAGTGTTCCTTGCAAGAGCCAGAACGCTCAGCTCAGGACTTGATTGGACTGATTGCATTCCACCTCTCTGCATTCTCCAGGCATTTTAATCAGACAGACCTTTACTCCCCTTTCCCAACTGGTTGGGTGGTGGAGCAGGCAGCTGTCTGATGGCTGTCGTGTCCCACCCCAGAAATGGCTTCATTGCAAGCTTAAGTAATGTGACACTAATTATGTGACACTTCCAGTCCTGCTACTCTGACACTGGCAAGGGGAGATGGGGCTGATGGCAGGGGCTGATCTATAACAGGCTGTTTTATGTTGTCACAGCTTATCCTTCAATAGTGAGACATCAGTCTGCAAAGGTGACGCCGCAGACGTGGAAATCCTCCAAGCAGTCTGTATTGGTAAGAAATACACCCTTGGTGTGAAAGCACATGCACGGGTAGAGAACTTTCTACCCTAGGGACACCTGAGCCTCCAGAGACCAGGGCTTGGCTCCTTTGGAGGTGGGAAAGGGAAAGCTTCGAGCCAACAGCTTCAATTATTTTTTTCTGTGGTTAAGTGCACAGAATCATAGAATCATTCTGGTTGGAAGGGACCTCCAGGGTCATCAAGTCCAACCTTTATCCCATCATATTGCTGACCATTAGACCATAGCCTCAATGGCATCCACAGGCAGACAAGCAGAGATTGTTCTCCCCCCCTCCCCAGCTCTGTGTTGGAGGAATAATCAATACTTCAAAGTGTCGTTTGGAAAAGATTTGGTCTTAGTCTGGAATTTGATGGAGGCTTCTAGAAGCTACACAAATACTGTAGCTCACATGCTTCCCCGCAGGGATACCACACACTCCCAGCAGCTTGTAACACCTCTAAGAAAGAGATTGTGGAAAAGACACTAAAGACAAGCATAGAAGAGTCTCTTGCTAATTCTATCTACAATGGGCAGGTGCAGTATGGAAGATAAGGGGTCAGACTCCAACCAGAAACCACCAGAACACCTCTAAGTCACTCATTTTGCACTGTTAGCACGAAACAGACAACAGTGCATTAGACGTGGCAGAGGGCAGGGGTATTTTAGGTCTTGTAATCTTAAATATACAAAGTTAACAGGCAGTTAATGCACAACCACAGCAGCACCAAGTCCATCTGCTCTTGCCATCCATTCACACCAAGGTTTTGCGTGGTATGAATTAAGATTGCCAAGTTTTTGCCCCGACCTCTGTAGATGAAATCTGGTTCCTGAATTCCAGTTATACATTTGTGAAAGGTTATTTGCTGTTCCCTGGAAATAGGGCTTGTAAGAAGCAGAGGGGACCATATCAAGGGCGTTCCCACTCTGAATGAACAGAGGAAATACACAGCAGGGAGAAAGTGGCTGCCTAAGGAGCGCAGCTCTGTCTCTGCTGAATTTCCAAGG
This sequence comes from Aegotheles bennettii, assembly GCA_013398125.1. Classification (NCBI taxonomy): domain Eukaryota; kingdom Metazoa; phylum Chordata; class Aves; order Caprimulgiformes; family Aegothelidae; genus Aegotheles; species Aegotheles bennettii. The sequence continues at coordinate 8,919 of VZRW01005980.1, read as the reverse complement.
CTTCACCAGGAGATGAATGCCAGTGAGAGGGAAGTTCCTTGGCAGACTGTGTCACCTCCAGAAAATCCAGCTTGGAGTCTCTGGATGTGCTACAGCAAATCCTATCTCCTGGGAACAGCAAAGTTCTGCAGTGTCTTCTGTCTCATGTTTGATCACCACCTTTCTGAAAGACCATCTGCCTCATCTTGTGTGTGCTCTGATGGAGACTTCCCAGTGACCCCAGGCACCAACCTGTCCTCCTTAATGGTGGGGAGGTCTGGGCAGGGGAGTGAAGTCTTTGTTACCCTGGTGGGTGTGAGTAGGTGTCTTAGCAATAAGCACACAGCCTGCTGGGCTCCATGGACATGATGCTTCCCTTCATCCCCATGGAGAAAGCCTGGAGAACTTCTCCTACATGAAGCCACCAGTCTTTTTCCATCTCCCTTCCTCTGCCATGCATACACTTGTTTTATTTTTATAGCCTATACTCACCAGATAGCTCTTGATCTAACAACTGAGTTGATAAAGATAAGCATCAAAAAGTCCCAAAATAGAAATAAATGCTCTGGGCTGCAGTAGCTCTGCAGGAGCTTTTATGGTCTATTGGGCCAATAATCCAGCTTTTAAAATAGTCTTAAATATGTATTTAAGTAATACAAGTTCTAAAAGCTCCATAAATGTGAATTTTCACAAAGGACTCCACTGTTTAAGGAGGAATGTCTTTTTAACCCACAGGGAGTTCTCCAGAATGAAGCCCCCCTCTTCCATCTCTTAATTATATTGGAAATTAAAGCCATAAAATGGAAATAATCTCAACCAAAGAGAACACTGGGCAGGAGGCACTGGGAGCCAGCACTGAGCAGCGAGATGGGTTGGGTTTGCTCTGCCCATGGGTTGGGTTTGCTCTGTGAGGTCTCTCCCACCTTCTGCAAGCAAGATCTGGGCAGGGCATCAAACCCAAGACAGATCAGACATTACAAAGCCACCACTGTCCCTGCTGGCCTCGGTCACTGCTTCCTTGGTGCATGTTCCAATCCAGGCTAAAGGTTTTGCCTTGAACGGTGCAACCAGCTACCACAATAATTGGCTTTCATTTGCCAACATCCCAAGCCAACACCAGGCTGGAGGAAGCAACTTGGCCACGTGTTCCCTTATTTGTGATGGTGCAGATAAGAAGGGAATCCCAGGGGTGGGTTCTGATGGGAAGAGATGCAATTAGGGACCACAATGGCCAGAGAGAGGAAAATGGCTCTGCCCCATCTCTCCACTTGTGCTGATGCAAACGTTCAGTACGGGGCCCTGCAACATGTGGAGGGGTGAGTAAACAACACATGGTGGGATTTCCATGCACAGGAGTTGTGGCTGGCCAGCCAGAGAGCCCAAATAAATGTGGTGAGACTGAGCTGAGCACTCACGTAACCGTGTGTGGCTTCAAGCGTGAGAAACCCCGCGAGGTCCCAGGTTGGTGAGCAACTAAAGAGACTGAGAGAAGCATAAAATGAGGGTGACATTCCTCTTCTCCCAGCAACCTCTTATCAAGCCATGAGTCACTGTCGGAGATCTCTTCTGATGCACAGGCTCAGGGATGGAGTCCATGCAAAGCACAGGTGTGAATCCAAAAGCACCATCATTTGCATTGGATCACTCCAGTGGTGGAACGAGGTGGTGCTGCTCTGCCAGAGGTGTTCATACAGGAGTATGAAGATACCTGTGGGTGGGCTTCCTGGGAGGGTGAAGCAGGGTGGGCAGAAGGAGGAGGCAGGTCAAACTCACACTCCCCAATTTCTCCATTGCAGTCCCATTACCGCCCCTTCTACGTCAACAAAGGCAATGGAGCCACTTCCAACGAGGCACCTTGATTCCTGAAGACTTAGGGGAAAGCTGGCAGCACCTGGAGTGAAGACTCAGCTGCGGATTTTCATGGATGTACCTGCTACTATATTAACCTTACTGCTCTAATCTCTGCCAGGGAGAGGGAAGGTGCAGAAGGGAATTGCCTTTTCTAGAGGAAACCAAGGACTTTTTCCAAATCATCTACTCACCTCGAAAGCTCTGCAGGCCTTAACAACATAACCCCATCCTCTGCTGTCACCTCCTTATCAGAGCCCAACTAGCACATGGCC